>RCHQ01000297.1:0-49522 GCA_003676415.1 Plasmopara muralis
AATTAATGCCGCACTTAAAGCCTGTTGGACACCAATCTACAAATTGAATCGTGCGTTTCGTCTTGATTGCAGCCACTGCAGCGTTCACGTCTTTGGGACAACATCACCCCGGTACATAAGGCATGTAGCCATATATTTACCATGTCGTGGGTCACATTTAGCCATCATCGACGTCAGTTCAAAAGCACTATTCGTGATCTCAGCCACCGACAATCGCTCGTGATAGGCTTTTTCGGCTGAGCTTACAGGAGCGTACGAGCTTAGCATGAAGTGGATGCATGGATACGGCACTCGATTCGTCTGAAAAAAAAAAATCAGTAGTATCGACATTTAGCGAACCATCGAAACGGAAAGAAGTCGTGAGTAAACAGCAATAAGAGGCTAAGAGGAAAGTGGCGTCACGAAAATTCAAATACCAAGCCCGAGCTTTAGCCAATCAGCACTTTATCTAAATAGCCAATAACAAAAAATGGGGATGGATAACGAAATGGGGGGGGGATGGATAACGCGGCTCTTGCAATTTATGTTTATCAGGCTAAATTTGTAAAAAATGATTTCTCTCATGCGCAATCCGCAGCGCGTGATCGTTATGCTGGGTGGACAGAGGAGCTGTCTTGGCCTATTCCTATTAACGCTTCTTCTCACACGAGGCTGGTGTCTCGTATATGGCGACGAACTTGCTCACAAGTCTATACCACCTCAGATTAGCGTTAAATGGTCGAGCGTGTGTATTTACGAGATACGTGTGCACAATAGCAGAGAAAAGGTTTTAAAGTACTCACGGAGCAATTACAAACGAAGTAGTAGAAATCAATGAGTAAGCTATGCTTCGATGCGGCTAGTACCAGCAAATATGGCTCATCTCCCTGCCAAGGGGTTGATCTTCGCTACACAGTCACTCCTAGGACGCTGTGACAGTAACTGCCACATCGTCAGTCTTGACGACTTTAGCCGTAGGGGCTACCTCCTCGGTCTTGGTGGTAACCTCTTCCTTCTGTTCAGTCTTTGTCTCCGTAATAGATGTCTCCCCCTTCTCTGTCACTACCACTTCTTTCTCCTCCGTCGTCACTTCTTTCTTCTCGCTCGTTTCTTCTTTCTTCTCCGTTAGTGCCTCTTCCTTTTTCTTCAGTGTCGTCTCCGTCGTCTCTTCCTTGTCCGTCGTCCCTTCATCCGACTTGGTCGAATTATTCTCGTCCTTAGTTCCTTCTTCCGTCTCCTCCGGCTCCAGTGCCTTCGCCAGCAGCTCCTTAATATCCTCCTCAAACGAGAGCGGAAGCTCTTTCGGTGCGTAGCGCTTGTACGGCTGCCCATTGCGATCTACGAGAAACTTGGTAAAGTTCCACTTAATGTAGTTGCCGAACGTACCCGGCAGCTTTGCCTTAAGGTACGTAAAGACTGGACGAGCATTTGCGCCATTTACATCATGCTTTTCAAATAGTTGAAAAGTCACATTGTACTCTTTGACAAACTCCAGAATCTCTTCATGCGTGCCCGGCTCCTGGCCTGCAAACTGGTTGCACGGAAAACCCAAAACCACCAGACCTTGTTCGTGGTACTTCTCATGCAGCTGCTGCAACTCGGGATAGTTTGTTGGTGTAAGACCACATTTGCTCGAGACATTGACAACAAGCACGACTTTTCCCTTGTAGTCTTCCATACTCACTGCCTTCTTCTCCATGTCAAAGTCCGTTAGCTCATAGAACGACTTGGCTTCTTCTGCTGCCAAATTATACACTTCACGGTAGGGCACACCAATGTTTAGCAGCGTATTCAAAAAGGCTTCTTGGTCGTCTTTTGTCACGAGGTTCAGCAACTCAAACTTGTCACCGTACACCAATTTCACACCAAATTGAAAGTGAGCATTGTCATATTGAACAAACCCGTCAGCCGCGGCGTATTCCGCTACAGCAGTACGTGCCACGTCGGACTCGAAAAAAGTGATTTTCTGCGTCTTTTCATTGACCACAACGTACACATCTTTGCCCTGGGTAAAGGCGGCAAAGACACCCGCTTTGCGCTTGAGTTGGGACGCGTAGACGGCGCCATCCACCACGTCCCACACACTCGTGTCCTTCGACTCAGTAATGGCATTGGAAAGCGGCACAAAGAGCTCATTGTCGGTCACAAACTCCTTGGGTGAATCGGCTAGATAGTTCTTTACACGGTCCTTGTATGCCGTGATGAAACCCGACAACACAAGGGCCTTAGCAATCTCCTTGGCACGAGCACGGTACGGTGAAGGCTTTTCTATCTTTTTTTCCTTCTTCTTGTCCTCCTTCTTGGCCTTTGTGACTTCTTCCTTTACAGCTTCCTCCTTGGGCGCATCAGTCGTCTCCGCGTTTACAGCTTCCTCTTTAGGCGCAACAGTCGTTTCAGTCTTGACAACTTCCTCCTGAGGCGCACCGGTCGTCTCCGTCTTAACAGCTTCCTCCTTGGGCGCATCAGTCGTCTCCGTCTTGACAGCTGTTTCGATCTTACTAGCTTCCTCGGTCTTACCAGCCTCCACTACCTTGGTCTCAACGACTCCCACTACCTCAGTTTTAACAATCTCCACTTTTTCAGTCTTGACAATTTCCACTTCCTCGGTCTTAACAGCCTTCACATCCTCGGTCTTCGGCTCAGTCTCAGACTTGAGACCCTCGTTTCCGGTCTCGGTAGCGACTTCCTTCTTCTCAACTTCATTCGCAAGCGTCCCCTCCTTCTTCTTCTCCTCTTCCTCAGGAGTGAGCCACTTAGTCAAAAAGTCGACGAGCTCCTTGCCACGCACGCTCTGTGGCACCTTCACGAGTGCCGAGTGATGCGACGTAAAGACTTCCGTCTTCTTTTCGATCAAATGCGTCTGTGCGGCCACAGTCTGCTCGCGTAGGTCGTCGGCGAGTGCATTAAAGGAAGTTTGGCGGGCGAATACGCGGCCGTGGAGTTCGCTCATAAGGTAAATTCTCTTTTATCCGATGTGTGCGGTTGCTGGCAAGTTGCCGAATGACAATTTGCTCCGGAGGGACAAATGACAGAACACGCTGACAGTACAAATATACGGCCCCTGATATGCAAATTCGATCAAGTCCGAAAAATAAAATTGTGCGAGGAGCAAACGTTGCGGTCATGGTAGGCACAATATATGATTATTTTGTATTATCCGTGGTATGCTTCAGTAGCGGGCACCTCAGCGATATTTACCATGATGCGGCGAAATTGAATATCGGCAAATTACCTCTAAGACAACACACGGTAAAGTTTAATATTGATGAAAAAGTTGGAGTACGGATTGTGACATTCTCTTATACTACGACGATCCTATTTTTTGTCATTTTCTGTATGCTCGAATGTACATGTAAAAAGCAACCCATTAGTCGTGGTACCATCTGTTTTCTTGTCCTATCGACATATTTGATAAAATTGCAATTGTATTATACCAGCACTGTATGGACGAAACTTATTTTTTGCATCTTTTGCGACAAGTGGAGCTATGGTACAAAGCCAGGTCGTGCCACGAACCTTCACTTTTTTGGCAGCTGAAGAGAACAAGCTGCTTGCGCATTAGATCTGCAGCAGTACTCAGATCCATATAGATCTGAGGCAGTACTCTATCGTGAATACAGCACTTTGATTGGACGGAAAGGGCGTCTGTGCTGAAAGAGCAGCAATCTACGAGACGGCTACAAGGACCGTCACAAACACACAAGTCGCACTCAGAGAGGGATGGGCTCTCGGCATGCATTTTGAGCGCGCAGCTGCACCACGTGGCCACACACTCCCCGATTGTTGCGTGTGATAGTAGCACATTCGACGAGCAAGTTGTAGTGTGGCTGACGAGGCAACGTGCGCGGCTCTTTAGGGCATTGTATGTGGCCGGGGTGTTGATGAAATAACATCGCACAGTGAGTCATGAGTGGCAACTTCAACTCGCAACTCGCTGCCGCAACTAGGAGGATAGTCATAATCGTTAGGGGAAAGGTGGGCTTTGCACGCTTTACATTCGATTAAGCCAATCGAGACGTTGAAGCCTTCGTATACGTGGCGAGCGTTGATTTGAGCGATTCACAGTTAAAGGACTGCCCCTAGCTTACAAAAACGTTTTGTCGAACTTGAACTTGCTCCAAAAGTCTAATCTTTGTACCCCTCTCAAAGCTCCATGCCCGTAATTAAAATATAGATAAAATTATTATGAAAATGTGGTTTCAATGTTGGTCAACTAAAATTTTGCCACTTGCAGATGATGTTTTGCGTTTTCTTTTTATAGATTTATATGAGACGCGTATGAGTTATCGAAGAGAAGCCGTCTAAATTCATGAGCGAATTATTGGACATATAATTCTTCACATTGTTTCAATTTGGTATGGTGTAAAGATCCAGAATTTGCCTTAAGCGGATGTAACTCTACAGCTTGTTCAATAAGTACTGACTTTGCTTGAATTCTTGATTGCTTGCGATGGGAAGAGCAGAGAGTATAATCGTCACAAATGTAATTATGACAATCATAGTATCTGCTATTTTATGCATCGACAAAATTCAAGTGCCGGTCTCGCCCTTGACATTACCTAACGAATTGAAATAGGAAAGCTAGCAGCCGCCGTTTTTGACGATTAAAAAAGTTCCCTGAGTCGGCTGTCTGTGCTTAGGGCGATACAGTGATTGGATATAAGGAGCAGGCGATGGCGCTAGGGTTCAATAAAGACGAAAATTAGAATACTGTAAGTCAGGATATTTTTGATATAATTTTCAAGTCGAACCGAATTTTGCAACGAGATAAGCCGCACGATTCATGTAATAAGACTTTAAATAATTGAGCTTAAACCACTTCTGTCAATGTGAAGTAAAGAGAAGCAAAGGGTCATTTCGAAGATGCTGATGCTGATGCTGATGCAAATTGATACAAATATTCGCTATCGATTCAAGGTCAAACGGCTTTTATCTCACTACCATCCTCCTGCGGCTGGTAGTGTGTTGTAGAACGAACAATTACGAGCACTTGATTAACGGCAATGGTGCATACCTGATTAAAACGCTAGTGCTGTGTAAATTGTAATTGTGTCGATGACGTGGCATGATAAAGTAAAAGGTTGTAATTGAAGTTGTATTATTCTTACTATATGTACACGATGCTGCAGCCCTATTATAAATGATACAACTTTGTCGAGACATTGACGTCTCCCAGCCCTACCAAAACTTCTCAATTTTATCCTCTGCCACCTGAAGAAGTGATGAGCGTGCTTCGCATGTGGACTTTTGATGGCCAAATTATCGTCTACGCCTCAAGAGCCTTCTTATAGCCCAAGATCCACTACCGCTTCAATTGTACCAGCTTTCTGCTTCTGATCTGTTCATGGGCACTATACAACTGAGACTTCTCTTTTATATGGTGGCCTAACAACTGTGGCGGCTTTTTTCCGACGGTTTCATGTATTTTTAGTCCAACAGTTGATAAGCCACACGTTTGTTCCTTCACCACTTGGCGCTTTAACACTAGGCTGCTTTCGATACACTTACTCTGATTTGCCTTTTATACGCTGTTCGCTGCGTCATTTGCACAAACTATTACTTAATTACAGCAAAGCAACATTTGAAACACCGCCCATTTACATTGTAGGATCATTTTACCAGTGTATGACGATGATGCAACTTCGTTAACAATGGATGTATGAAGTGATGACCCACCCGCGTTCAAGTGGCCATACCCGACCCGAATCACAGCTTGCAGCATTCAGTGATGAAGTGAATCAAAACTTTGGTCACGATTTATATTCCCTTCGATGAATAATCTCCCGCATTCTTCGATTTCGCCTTTTCCCGATTAACACCTGCGTCTCCTAACAATTCGTACATCAAATAGCAGTTTCAGTTCTATCGCCATTTGCGCTTCAACACGAATACTTTGTGAGATATAAAGTCGTTGGTGGCGGCTTCTTCCCATTCGGCTAAGGTTTCTAGGCTTTTGGATTTATTTTGTCCAATTTTTGTATTTTGGATTTCTCAAGGTAGTAATATTTAGTAGTATAAAGATAACCGTGTTCATAATACTTGCTTTCTCCTTGTAGTGTCCAAAATTCTTCGCCCTTGGCGATAAGAATCTAAAGGAGCACCATTTGAGCGCCTGCCTGTATATTCACCCGCTTATACTGCAAGGAGGCCTGGTATTATCGAAATAAATTTAAAAAGGCTTTAGCTCCCAATTTTATGGCTCGAAGGCTCTGATATTATGATTCGACTCACCGTTCATTTGCCCGAAGTAAAGAAGTCAAACATTGTTGGATGAACTGAAGAGAACGAAGGTAAAGAAGCGAAGAGTCTGCACGGAGAAGCCTGAAGCGAAGACACTTGAGCAGGAGAAGGAATATTTGGAAGTGATTGCTTATTGGGACTTACACTTCTACTCCTCGTAACCACTCATTCTACATAATGTAATTACCTTAAACCGTAAAAAGTAAAAACTATGTTGAACCGCGGCTCGGATTGGACCGGGTTGGGTTGTGTACTTTACCAAAAACCCATAACCCTCAATACGCCCTCTCAATGCGAACACGCATGTATGCCGAGCGCTTTCATTAAGTCCTTGTGGCGCGGTCCTAGTAGTCCTTTTTCATGATGTCCGCCAGCATGATCGCAGTTTCGCAGTACTCCAACTTCACTCAACCGCGCTTGACCTCATCACGAATGTGGTATCCTTGATGTCGATGTGTTTGGCCCGACCATGATTTACCGGACTCTTTGTCCTCTTGATACACGATTGGTTGTCTTCCATGATCTTGAGCTCGGGCTTCGATTTGTCCATCGCTGCAGCCAGAATCTCGCAAAGTAGACGAGGCACCCATTTGCCTTCTTTAATCGCAAGACTTAGGGCGATGTACTCCGCTTCGCTTGTAGACAGCGACACACTTGATTGCTTCTTGCTTCCCCAGCTCACGGGAGCACCCATCAGCATAAACACATAGCCTGAAGTCGACTTGCGGTCAGCATGATCTCCGGCCCAGTCTGCGTCAGAATATCCACGAAAGTCCACCTTGTTGCCGGGCTTGAAACAAAGACCGTGTGACTTGGTTCCTTGCAGATAGCGTAGAATGCGCTTAAGTGCAATCCAGTGCTCGGCTTGTGGATTTTCCATGAAGCGCGAAACGTAGCCAACAGCAAAAGCAATGTCTGGACGTGTCGCGGTCGTCAAGCGCATGAGAGCGCCCACTGCTTCACGAAATGGAGCGTTGACCTTGGATGTTGCATTACTCGAAACAAGTCGAAAACTCACGTCCGTCGGACTCATCACAGCCTTGCAGTGGTCCATGCCAAAACGCTTGAAAATGTCCTCCACGTAACGTCGCTGGCACATTGTCACGCAGCCGTCAGCGTTGTCCACCAGCTCGATACCTAAAACACACGCACACCTGCCGCTGTTCGTCATCTCGAAGCGCGTCTTTAAGTCACTCTTGGCTCGCGCGATCAGTTCACTTGAGCTGCCGGTACCTAGCACATCATCGACGTACACCAGCAAAAATACACACTTGCCGTCTGTTACCTTGATGTATAGACATGGGTCGAAATGGAACACTTGAAAACCGATCGAGCACACAAACTCGTCAAACGTCTCGTTCCATACGCGCAAAGCTTGCTTCAGGCCGTAAATCGCGCTCACCAACTCCAAACAGTTGTGGTCACCGTCAAGTTCCACTCCTTCGGGCACCACACAATACACGACTTCTTTCATAACGCCGTATAGGAACGCCGTCACCACATCAAGTTGATTCAGAGGTCACTCAAAATACTTCGTCAGGCTGATCACCATTCGTAATGTCACATACTTGACAACGGGCGAGAACGTTTCCGTGTAGTCGATGCATAACTTTTGCTTGAACCCTATAGCCACGAGGCGCGCCTTGTACTTCTCGATCGATCCATCGGCCTTGCGCTTGATTTTGAATAGCCACTTGGTTCCAATGGCTTGCTGTCCAATTGGCAGTTTAGCAGCTCGAAATACACCACGAAGTTGCAATGAGTCCAGTTCTGCATGGATTGCCTTACGCCAGTGAACTTGGTCAGGCCCGCTAACAGCATCTTGAAATGTTGTTGGCTCTAACAGATCGCCGGCTTTGACCGCATTGGCACTTGCTCGCCAAAAGACAGGAGGGGTAGTGATATTACCCGGTGTGGTTTTCTCTTCTTCATTTGCGGAAAAGAGTGACATCCGTTCGACTGATCTGCGCTTGGCTCGACGTTCGTTTGACCCTTCAGGAGCACTTCCCTTTTCAAGTCCAGCTCCGTGATGTTCATGATTGGTGTTTGTCGAGTCGCGATCAGTATTCCTCACACTTGTACGCTCCTTGCGTTTTCCTACCTGCTTGAAAATCACCGGGTGAGCTGCATCCGGATCACTGATGCTTAGCGAGTCGATGTCGAAATCATCATCGTCATCACCATCATCACCAATACCCATATCCAAAGTTCCAAAACTTGATTTGTCGAAGGTGACATCGCGAGTAATCACCACTTATCCAGCCTCAATGTCAAAAACCCTGTAAGCCTTGGACACCTCTTCGTAACTCACAAAACTTCCTACACGAGCCTTGGGGTCCCACTTGAGTCTCTTTTCCTTTGGAGTGAGAACGTATGTCCGGCACCCAAAAACACGCATATACTTGACGCTTGGCTTGAACTTGTGTACAATCTCAAAAGGAGTCTTGTCGCTGATCTAGGGCGACGGAAGGCGATTTTTGATGTAGATGGCCACCATAGCAGCTTCACCCCAAAAACACATGTCCAACTTGGCATGGTGCAATATGCTGCGGCCGATTGTGACGATGGACTTGATGGCGCGCTCCGCTGTTCCGTTGGTCTGGTGTGCGTATGGCACCGTAGTTTGCTGCTCAATACCTGCATTGTCGTAGAAAACTTGGAGCGAGCTTGTTGCAAATTCGCGGGCCCCGTCGTGTCGTACAAACTTAACCTTCTTGCTGAACTGTGTCTGCACCATCAGAATGTACTTTTTGACACAGTCCTCGCTCTCAGACTTGGCACACAGGCAGAAACCCTTCATACACCCGCTAGCTTCATCCGCGATCAGCAAGAGATACTTGCTCCCGCCGAGTGAGTTCGTCTCCATGGGCCCACAGTTGTCGAAGTGGAGCAGCTAGAAGGTGCCATAGCTGCGCTTGTCCCGGTTGCTTGGAAATGGTTTTTGAACCATCTTTCCTTTCTGACACCCTCGGCATGCACTTGATCCACTTGACTTAGTAGGCATGCTTGCAACCTTGATCATGTTGGTGGTCACCATCCTGCGAAGCACGTCAACTGGAGTATGGCCTATCCGTGCGAGTAAGTCGACACCACCGTTCCCACGTGAGGTCGCATTTGCCGAGCGCGGTGCCGTGCAAAGCCAATACCGTCCATCTACAAGATCTGCTGTGGCCACCACTTGATGCGAGGATTTCCGCTCAATGTGCATGTGTGCGCCATCAAACACCACTTTAAACTTGCCACTCTTGTTGATCTGTGGTACAGAGAGCAGGTTCTTGTTCATCATCGGCACATATAGTGCATCCTTGATTTCGATGTCGCGTTCTTCACCATCCGACAGAATCACTCGTTCAATGATGGTGCCAACGCCCTTGATCTCGGCCTTGTTGCCGTCAGCCACCGATAGCTCACCTTTATCTTGCTCATTTAGCACGACGAATTTGGCCTTGTTGTTGCAGATGTGGTGCGTAGCACCGCTGTCGATCGCCCACATTCCTGGCATTTTCTTGCCTGTTGAAAGTCCACATTCCAGCGATATAGCAAATGCAACGCGGTCGTACTCGTAATCATCGTTGGGTCGATAGAAAATGTTATTGGCTCAGCGTTCACGAGCTTGGCCGCCGCGTCGAGCGCCTCGATTGTCGTCCTTTTGCTTGGTCCAGCACCCCTCCACGGAATGCCCCGATTTTCCGCAATATGTGCATTGGCGAGACTCACGCTCAGAACTAAATGCCTTCACCGCATCTTCGGTCTTGATCACTGGAGTCTTTGCACTCTGCCGCTTGATGTGCTCATTCGTGAGCACCTTTACAACGTCTTGCGTTCGCAGATCCGCGTTGCTGATCTCCAAGTTAAGAATAACGTTCTCGAAACTTTACGAAGACTTCGTAGCAAGCAAATCGCAAGGTCTTCATCCTCCATCTTAGCACCAATGCTGCTGAGCTTGGCGCTTATGTTTAGGACCTCGTTGCAATGGTGCATGACTTTGTCGCCTTCTGCCATCTCCATACTGAAGAGTTGACGCTTCAAGTAGATGCGCCCAGCCTTCTGTGATCCACCGTAAAGCGTCTTGTTACGCTGTCACGCAACCCATGCTTCCTCGCAGTCATCAAACACGTGATGGTAGTCGGCCTCCATATGCAGGAGCATCAGATCGAAAGCGACGTTGCTGGTCTTGACGTATTCGTCCGCAGCACGAGCATCAGCAAAGGTCGGAGTCACCTCTCGGTTGACCACGTGCCATACCGACTTGGTCAGGAACACGCCACGCATGTAGCGGTTCCACGTGGCAAAGTTGTCGCCGTTGAATTTCTCGATGGCGATCTTGGCCGAGATGTTGTGCGCAGAGGACATGGTTGTTGGGCTCATAACCTGTTGGATGAGCTGAAGAGAACGAAGGTAAAGAAGCGAAGAGTCTGCGCGGAGAAGGAATATTTGGAAGTGATTGATTTTATTGGGACTTACACTTCTACTCCTCGTAACCACTCATTCCACATAATGTAATTACCTTAAACCGTAAAAAGTAGAAGCTATGTTGAACCGCGGTTCGGATTGGACCGGGTTGGGTTGTGTACGTTACCTGAAACCCATAACCCTCAATAAACATGTTTTGAAGATATTAAATGTCGACCTTGGATGCCTTCGACGAAAACAGTGGAACCAAAAGAAGTTTGAGCTAGAGAAAAACTAAAGAAATATAGTATTTCTATACGATTAAGTTGAGGAATCATTTAGCCGGCCCCGATACATCCCTAAAGTAACCTTTGTCACGAAAAATACCAGCCTAGCTAGCGATAAGCTTTGCGACTACCGCAATTTACCTACGCAAGTCCTCGATTTGTTAAAACGCACTCACTGTATGAATAGTGGATCCGACGATAAGAACTCTCTAAAGGCAGTTTGCGAAGCCGATGCAGGTCTTGTCAGGTTGGTGTGCACCTCTGCTTTAAGCGATACAAGAACTACGCGGAGGCCCTTTCTTGCGTGGCATCTTGAGAAGCCTGAAGACAAAGGCGGATTAAAAAAATTTCGGCCTTTAAGTATTGCTTCTCGGAACTCTAGCACGCTTGATGCAGGTAATTCACCAACCGCAATTGAAAATTATTAATAGAAATATAGCATCAATAAAGGCCCATATGCTGGCCTGCTGATCGCCTGTTTTGAGGTAGTAAGGCCTAATATATCCCGGGTTTACGATCCTCCTTATAC
Source organism: Plasmopara muralis (assembly GCA_003676415.1). Taxonomy (NCBI): domain Eukaryota; phylum Oomycota; class Peronosporomycetes; order Peronosporales; family Peronosporaceae; genus Plasmopara; species Plasmopara muralis. The sequence goes on from RCHQ01000297.1 coordinate 11,428, forward strand.
TCGATCTACCTGGAGGATAAAACAGCTTGTAATGTCACTCTCACGGCCTCCTTGATAGAGGTCAGATGTTTTGCGCAGTCCGTACCCGTGTGCAGACCGTTCATATGGACGGTGGTTGCACTCGTCTTTAAATGAGGGCTGCTGGTGATGTTAGCTAGCTTAGTTTGTGTTTCCTGGCCAAAGTTTGCCATAGTCTTCTTGCCTCAAGAGGTGCAAGAAAGCTTGTCATTCTAGAGTAATCGGCAAGAAAATTGCGTAAGCTGGCACTTTAGTCAGGAACGCCGCCTCAACCGAATTAATGCACGTGAGCGCCCACCAACGTGCTCTTCCTGATGGCCAGGGCTACATTTCACTGATTTCTTCACCACAATGCGGTCATTATGGCTTTTCTAACGGACATTTCCTTAATTTTTTCGAAGGTTTATTCAGTAACCGTGAGCAGCTTTGATATGAGCGGGTTTCCGCCTTTTGCTTTGTCTTCATCGACCGAGACGACTGCCTCATCGTCACTTATTCCAGCAGAGTCTTTTTAAAAGTGGAGAACGCCTCCTCTTGCGCATTTGTCGCGTCGAGTCCCTGTTCAATCAGATGTTGCGCCAAACAAGAGTATCGGCTTTCCCGCATGCGCTACTTACCGAGAATCAGTTTCAAATATTCAAACTTTGATTGACTACGAGCGCTACCACGTGCAGCGGATCTACCGTAGCTCGTTGCTGCAGCAGAGGTCGACTATACTTGTTTTTCTAACTGTTACTTTCAGTACAAAAAACAATGGAATTCTTAGACTCTAAAACGTAAATTAAACTTTTAATCAACTCTATCAATCAGAAAGGTAATCCGCTTCACGTACTTGCCGATAATTGGAGTGAAAAGTCATATCTATATATTTGTATACTATCTTCAGGGCATAGCACCTATTGCGATGCACTAGGAATAAGGAATGAAAGACTTGCGTCAATATGACGGGATTGTGACGAAGGAATGCGTCGTGCTTTGTCCGACGACACTACCACTGCACGAGTATCCAGACCATGTGTGTCGCACGTATCATCGTCATCTCGCTCAATTTACGCTATGACTCTAGATTAACTTACTTAGATTACTAATTGCTTTATAAGAGCATCTCCAACGTACCACCGAGTTGTCCTCACGGCAGTTAATCACTTTCACCTGCTCTCAGTATAGAAACAAGAGAGTGTTTGTTACCTTGCCCCGACTTTTCAAGCAGTTGCAATGTCGTCACTGCTTTCTTCCACGCAGAACCACTGGAGATTTTCCAACGTCGAGCCTATTGATCCATCGTGGATCTATTCGGCAATGCCAAGAGGTACAACGATGATGCCTACGGGCTTGCTCGGGTGAGCGAAGTCGCATACCGGTCATTGCAGCAGCTTTTGCAAATGGTTCGAATCTTGAGCTTCTTTTGCTGCTGCTGACTAATGCTGATGGGACGCTGATTAATCGCTCGGCTGTCCCTGCTGCCGTTTGCAGTCCTATGTACGCCGGATCGGGCATTGGCAAAACTGTCGACTGAGGCCTGAAAGCCACACTTTCGACACAGCGACACGGAGTGGCAAATATCGCACAGATGTCGCTTTCGAAAAAGGCCAAAGCGCTTGCCACAGTGTTGACACGCCGTGACTTTTTCTTTCATGACACGAGTCGAGCAAGGAACGGATCGGAACGGGCATGAGGGTGGAGCACGACGACTTGGCTCTGCACTATAGTGACTCTCCGCACGAGCGACTCTTTCAGCTCTCGCCATTGTCGTTGTGAAAGTAGTGTCGAAGACGCTGTCACGTTGACTAAACGTGCCGTCAATGGATCTTGATGAGGTCGACGTGAGGATTGACGACCTTCGTCGCATCATCGAGACTGCGGGTCCAGTCGACAGCCGACCGGTCGAAGCCTCTTTCTCTGACACACAATGTTTTATTCGTTTCAAGCGACATGTACGAGATTGCGTGCCTTGGACGCCCATGACATTGGAGCGCACGAGGCTGTAGACTGTCAAGAAGCACGCAAACAAGAGGCCAAGCAAGTGCAATCCCTCTACGTTGACGCCTCCAACCGATCCCACCACGGTCGCAGACGAACGACACATTTTCAAGGGCCGTCTGTTCACGTCAGGTGCTTGGACCCATTGGTAATCGTAGGCACTTGACACGTTCCCTCTGCCAATGGCTCGGATCCGGTAGGTATACTTCCGTCCAGGTCGAACCTCCACGTCGATTACTTCCGACAGGTTGCCAACCAGCAGTGTGGACCACCGTGCGAGGTCGTCTCGACCTGGGTACCGCTCCAGTATGAATCGCTCGACCGGCCACAGAACCGTCTCGAACCCGCGCCATCGCAACACAATGGCGTCACATGAGTCGACTGCAACGAGAAGCGGTGAGTGTGGAAATGCCGGGTCTTTTCAAGACAAAAGGACGCGTGACGAATCCATTAAATGCAGTTCAAGCAAAGGATCGAGCAACACGTACATTTGCGTTCAATCTTCTCATCAAGCAACTCGAGCGGCGTCTCAATGTCGCTGAGTTTGCTGGTCATTGGAGCCGAAAAATTTTGTGACAAAGAGGGTTGGTGGGTACCTTTCTGGTCGGCGCAAAAAGGGCACCCGTCAGGTGTGTGTGCGACGGTTACTGCACGAGGGTACATTTTCTACCCGCCATTTGTATGCATTACCTCCATGTCTTGAATATCAGGGCGATGGTACATTGCGTGAAGATTATTTACGCCATTGAGCATTTTCTATTATATTCTCGGGGAAAGGAAGTGTTGCGTCCCCTTTTTATGTTTTGCAAGCAACTTGGATGTTCCAACTAAGTATGCTGTAAACACTTGGGCACACGTGCATGTGACGGTTTTTGTTTGTATACGGCACTTTAACCAGTGCAGTTAATTGTCTGTTAAAGTACGCTCACTTTTTGCTCTTATGCACGCGTATGATGCATCTTTGCAATCGACTCCGACAGAAAAAGTAGCAATTGAATCCGAAGTGTTGCATAACTGATATTGGTGCTTGTAATTGAGGGTGGTCGCTTTTTTTTAATCGGTACAATACCGGCTCTATGCCTCAGTTTGTGTAATGAAATAATAATTTATTTGTCCAATCAGATTATAATTTGATTTCGTGGTCGATTTAATGTAACGATACGCTTTACCGAGGATATTCCATCCTTCTTTTCGTGACCGAAATGTGCCATACATCAATGATCTTATCAATTTGCACTTTTTGCTCACTACGTCCTTAAAGTCATGAATCCAAATATTTGAGCAGCAATGCGCTAGTCCGCTTCTCGTAATGTTGTCCAGAGACTCCTCCACATCTTTCAAACGATCCTTGATAGTTTTCTTGCGGTTCATCTCTTCGCGGAGTGCAAGGATTGATTTAAAAAAGAGATAGCAACAAGCAATCCATCCTTGGAAAGGAGCGCGGCACCAACATCTCCAGCGTACATTAAACACGAATATAGTATGTGTCTCCTGTGAGCACTAATGGAGATGCCGGCACCGCAGTAGATTTTTTTCCAAACATCGTGGTATTCGTCAATACCGGGTCGGTACAATGCCAACACAAGATCAAAACGTTCTCTTCGTCCACCCGGTCGTCCATTTTGTGGAGTAATGTGAAATGATCTGGGGTCTGAACGAATTCAGAATCGCGAAATCCAGCTGCGAACGGCGAGCAACACCTTCAACAACTGCAATACCTTTTTTCGGTGCCGAAGACACCACGCTTAAGTCTTCATCACTACTACTATTACTAACTGCTAACCTCAGTTGAGGATAAGTGGACGAGGCGTATCGTCTTTGTCACATCATCCGCTCTTCGTACCCCTAAAAAGGCATCGAGGGTACCGCTAGACACCCTCAGAGACAATGATGATGTACACTTGTATGTTGCACCATCATCTTTATTGATGCCGCAAGTAACCAATGTGCGCGAGAGTTCCATTTACGTATCCATCTTCGATCCATGCTGTGCTTGCAGCTTACTCCTACTTGCCGGCTATGCTTAGCTCACTCCGGAAATTTACTACAAAGCCAAAGCCTAATCCAAGAAGCACGCCTGTAAGAGCAGGGGGTCCGAATCGCGCTTTGTGTAGGTAAAGTATCTAATCGTGGCAAACTTTTTTTAATTGGCAATGACGTGGTCCTTCCAATGAACTAGGCTAGATTATATGCATGCTATGATCAGTACTTGATATTGTAATTTAGCTTGATACTAATACTCGTCGATTGTAAGTAAATACTTTGCAGATATATCAAACCATAATAGAAAGTCGATGCAGTCACCAATGGTAAGCCTATATCCTTCAAGGTATTCGGACGATCAAAGCCATTTTCCGAACGTATCTGTTTGATCAGCTAAAGGTCCACCCACAAACTCCGAAAAAGAAAGATTCGAGGCTAGTGATCTCCGTTTGCCACTCCTAGCAGCAGGACGTTAATAAGGCATATTTGGGAGTGCTTTGAGAGGAAAGACGTACTCCACCATGTGTCTTTTTGCAGTTTATCACTTTAGGACGAGGCGGTTTGTCGCAACAATGGCCACCCGATCTCCGCAAACCGAAATGAGCCGCTGAGTATGATAGGCTTCGTTGCCATGGAAAGAGCCATCGGCCCTCCGGCAGAGATTGGGTTATATTCGTATGCAAGCGGAATGAAGCTGAATGACTTTGGCAAAGGCGGACGACGGCGCGTGGCTGTCAGGTCTAACGATGGAAGGAAGCCAAAAATGGGCGAGAAGATTGCTCTCGTCGGAGCGCTAATGTGCGAAGAGAAGGAGCTGCAAGGAGAGGGAGGATCCGATTATTGAGTACCTCGAAGGCATGGACGCTCACGTGCTGGTGTCGACTGTGGATGTCGTCTGTGTACGATGTATCCTACAGTAACGTTGACGTATTGTCGTCTGTCATGATTTCGATGAGTCTTGTCTCAGCGACAATAAATGACTTGTTTGTGGGCAATTTCTTAATGCCACACTCTCACAAAAGGTATCATTTGCAACTGGCAACTCTTTCTTGGGTGCTATAATAGAGTAAGCGGCTATTTAATAGTAGGCTCTGTCTTTTGTGCACATTGCATCGGGCATGACTGCCATTTAGTGTCTCTATTATTATTTATTAGCTTAAATGTAGTAAATCATCTAGGAGCTAAAAGTAGCATCAGATGTTATTATAACTTGAGCTAAGTATTAGTATTCTTATTGTCTTCGATGGGATCCGGCTTTCCAACTCTCGTTCGCTAACGAGTTTTGTTGCCTCTTTTCGCTGGCTAGCTATGTTCTGGGTTTGGCTTCACATCTACGCCCTTGTTTTATCAACTCGACGGACACGTCCAATTAGAGCTATATGGCTACCTGTATGACTAAGGCCCACTTTTTAGGTATCATGCCCAGACATCATTACTACTCAAATTCCACATTACTATAATTTTAGAGCTCGAATCTCGTGGCCGTTCAATAGCGTTAACGATTGCTATACTATCGACACGAGCGAAGTCGGCATTGCCTGTAGTGCGGCCACACTCTTCTGTAAATGGCCGTTTCGAAGTACGATCGACTTCCGTGTAAACTTGTTCGTTACTTTCCGCCATGTCCGTGAAGTTGCTTCGTTTCGATGTTGACTAGCATTCACAAGGGACAAGGAAAGCTGCAGACGCTCCATCTTGCGTTGTCGCTCTCGGAGACTGGCCGAATACCGTCTAATGGTCTCGATACACCTTTGATGCAGTTCAAGAGGTGATATAAATGAATTCTGGATCAATTCCATTGGTCGAACGATTGGCGCTCGTGACATGGATTCCCGAAAAGTGTCTGTGTGCTCCAGCTCCTCGATCTCGCTTGGTACACTCGACCTCGAAGTCTCCATTTCGTGCACTTTTGACGCGATTTTCACCGGCAATTGCGCTTCCATTGCTGTGTGTCGTACTTCTTGTCAAGTGCTTGAAAACGAGGCTTGTCCATCCTTTCGAGAATAACCAAAGACCGTTATAAAACCAACACACCATCAAAATGGCGAGGTCTCATCAATGTCGTCAGCCATGTACCACGGGCATGTACCCGGTAACTGGTACCCGCCGAAACGACGCGAGCCAAAGTACCAAGAGCCGACTCGATCACATGTCGTTGGAGGAGCTTTCGCGACGCTGGCTGCAGTGTCTCATCTCGCAAGCCCTCGATGTCGATCCTTCCGTTTTTGACCAGATGCTCACAGGCACCACGACGGAGCTCGTACAGTCCTTTTTCTCCACGATGACTCCAGCTGGCAGTGTCTTGTTCTTTTACCAAACGGAAGATATCGTTCCAGTGGAAGTGGATCCGGAATCGATACCAGAAGACTCGTCAATAGGTAAAGCGACAATTGCAAAAGTCTCCATTCAATTGCCAAGGTCTCACGTGCTATGCTACTACAGCGCCTTCGAATGAAAGCAGTGCATTAGCTGAGATCGCAGATGAAGCGTTTCTAAGTGACGAAGCGGCTGTACCACTCGTCCAAGAAGTGGCTGTACCCTTCGTGGCACCAGCAACGAAACTGATACCCCAAGTGCGGTCAGAAACGCGTTCAGTGTGCCATGTATCCTTCAACACAGTGCCTGCCGAGGCATTGGACACGGCCGTCGTCTTCTTGATCAAGGTCGCGACGGGTCCAATTACCATCGAAAGCGGTACCACAAATGTACCATCGAAAGCGGTACCGACGAACGTGGAACTTGGGTGCACCAAGGGGGACTTGTTGGCCAACTTCGAAGGCATCATTTGCCATGTCTTTATGCCCTTGGTCGACCCGCACCTGTTCATGGACCAAGCACGGGACGAGAACACGACCACGCCGTCCTCGGCCGCTTCACAAGTTCTCAAAGTCATTGACGCCGTGCGCCACGAATTCCAGAGCAACGTCGTCAAGTTTGCGTCGCAAATTGCCCACGCCAGGCAACGGATCCAAGGCGATGTGCACTTGATGATCCCGGACCTCGTCATCACGACCCCCGCAGCGCATGTCCACGACGTGGACCTCCTCACTCGACTCGAACACGCGGTGGACGCATGGTCCACAAGTGTCGTCCGTGTCGTGGACCAGGAGACGCGCAAGCAGCCGAAACGCAAAGGTCCCGTGGCCGAGATTGAGTTTTGGCGCGAACGCCATGCGACCCTGAGTACATTGTACGACCAACTCAGTGTCCCCGTGGTCCAACCGATGCTCAAGGTTTTGGAACTCGTGGAACGACCGGCCTTTGTGACGTTCAAGGCGCATTTTTCGGAACTCACGACCTTGTACATTGAAGCCAAGGACAATGTCAAGTTCCTCATCACGCTCGAGCGACACTTTAAACACTTGACGAGTGGGTCGTTCACCACGATCGCCGATATGCTCCCGTCTATGATGAATGCCCTGCGCATGGTCTGGATCATCTCGCGCCATTACAACACGGACGAACGCATGGTGCCGTTGATGGAACGCATTGCGTCCGAGATTAGTGACAAGGTTGCAGTGGAAATCAATTTGGGGACCATGTTGCGTCAAAAGCCCGCGACGGCGGTCCGTGCGATCAACGAAGCCAAGAGTGTGTTGGAAGTGTGGCACACGACGTACCAAACGGTCCGGGAACGGATCGAAGCGAGTGGGACCGACCACCGCTGGGAATTTGACCGCAAACGCTTGTTCGAACAGACGGATTACATGGCAAAGATCTGTGCCAATCTCCAAGCCGTGGCGACCGTGTTGCATCAATTCCATCAATTCCTCGGCCCGGAATTAAAAGCCGTGACGGGCGACGCCGAGGGCATTGATCGCGTCATGGCACGCGTCGAGACGCTCTTGGTCCCGTTCGAACACGTTGCGTTTCCGATTTTCGAGCGTGGGTACAAGACGAGCTGGGACGCGCTCATGGTGGCGTTTCACCACGACGTCACGGCCATTGAAGCCTTGACGCAACGCTTTATTGACTCGTCGTTCCAGAAACTGCGGTCGGCCGAAGGCGCGTTGGATTTGTTTCAAAAGTTTCAGACGATCCACTCGCGCGACTCGATCCACGCGCAAATGATGGCGAAATTCACGGATATTCTCCTGCAATACGCCAAAGAAGTCGATCGGTTGGCCGCCGTGTTCCATCGACAGAAACACGCGCCGCCCGTGGACAAGCACGCGCCGCCCGTGGCCGGGGCCATCACGTGGGCCCGGGGCCTCTACCTCCGGGCGAAAAAACCTTTCTTACGCTTTCGGGCCTTGCCCGCGTTTCAAACGAATCCCCACGGCGAAAGCGTTAAAGACCAGTACCTCGTCTTTGCGCGGGCCGTCGACGCGTACATTCACGCCTTGTACCACGAATGGTACGCCAAAGTCCCGGCCGTGGTCCACGACGGGCTCAAGCAGTCGATTCTCGGGCCAAAACTCGTAGAAGCGGGCAAAGGCGACACGGGCCAGCGGGTCTGGAAACTCCCGCCGCGGCCGTTTGGGACGAATTTCGCCCCCAAAGTCGCGTGGGTCATTCAAGAAGCCAAAGCCCTCGATCGCCTGGGCTTTGCGCTGCCTGAACCGGCCTTGAACGTGACGTTGCAAGAAGCATCAAATCTCGCGCACGTCCACGACGTGACTCTCTTGCTCGCTCGCTACGAGACGCTCGTCGACGCCTTGACGCCCGTCGAGACGCATCTCTTGCGGCGGCAGCTCCAGACGCTCGACGACGCGCTGCGGCCGGGCTTTTCGCCCTTGAATTGGACGTCCCAGCGCATTGGGCACTTTCTCGACGCAGCCACGCACGCGTTGCATGCGTTTGCCACGCTCGTGCAGCAATTACACAAGAGCAGCAAACTCGTCGAAGCGCTGGTCGGCGAGATGGAGACGACCGTGTTGGTGCAGTTGGCGGATTTTCGGGCCGTGGGCGTGTTGGACGTGAGTGAATTCTACGAACTCGTCGAACGGAAGCGCGTGCAACGGCTTGACGACCTCGTGCAGCAGTACCGGTCGATTGGGCCCTTGTTGGTCAAGATCGAAGAGCTCGTCGCGGGCGTGAACACGGGCACGAGTGCCGTGATGGCCACGTACTACATGTACTGGGAACGCCGGCTGTTCAACGCCATTACGCACATGATCATTACGTCCATGACAACGTTCCAAGCCTTGTTGAACATCCATACGCAAGACATGACGACGCTCGTGCTCGGCGATGCCAAGGGAAAACAGCCGCCCGTGTGCAAGGTCCAGGCCACGATGCACGGCAAGGATATCCTCGTGACGCCGTCCTTGGCCGAGATGTACAAGTACTTGAGCAAATGCGTCAAGCACCTCGTTGAGAGTGCGAAAGCGTTTAGCCGGTGGATGCACGGCACGTGCCGCGAAACCGTGCCACTCGTGGGGACGGACGACGACGAACCGATTGTCTTTACCTTTTATACGGATATTTCCCAAAACCCGTACGTGATTAAAATGACCTTGGCGTTGAACCAAGAGATCCACAAGGTCGTGAACCTTGGGAATCGGTACCTCGACAGCTGGCGGCGGTACGATACGGTCTATAATCTCTGGAACCCCAAGCGCCAGAGCGGGTTTGAGAAACTCGTGGAGAAGAATCCATCGTGTGTGTACTTTGATACGCGCATGGCCCAATACGCGCGGCTCGCGGACGTCGTGCGGACGCAACCGACCGAGAAGGACGTGGATTTCTTACAGATTCAGTGTCACCCGCTGGCGCTCGCGATTGCCAAGCAAGCCGAGCGGTGGAAAGACGATTATGGCCGAATTTTATACGAACTCTCGACGAAAAAGCTCATGGCAATGACGAGTCGCATGGACGAGTTGGAGACGGCGCTGGAAGCGGTGCCGGCCGACCTCGACGCGTTGAAAATCATCTTGCAGGTGGTGGCGACGATCCAAGATCTCGGCATGGAGATGGAGCTCGACTACTTGGATCTGATCGAGCGGTACCGGACACTGGAAGCGTTTCAGATAGGCTGCGAGGACGCTGAGAAGCAACGCGCGTTTGCGTTGGAAATGCGGTGGCACGCGCTGCTTAAGACCGCGAAAACCAAAGATTTACGGCTCGTTCAGGTCAAGGAGCAGTTTCGAGGCATGACAAAGCACCAAGTGCTTGAGTTTGCCGACGAATGTCAGCAGATCAAAGCGGAGTTTCTCGATCGTGGTCCAGGGACGTTCGCTGTTGATCTTGACGCGGGAGTCGAGGTGTTAGCTACGTTTCAAACACGTCTCCTCGGCTTAAAGACACGCCGGCAAGAGCTGGCAAAGGCCGAAAAGCTCTTTGCGTTGCCCGTGACGTCGTATCCGGCGTTACAAGAAGTCGCGGATCTGGTGGAAAAGCACGCGCTGATCTACGGCGTCTACACGGCGCACCAAGAGTTGATGGCGACGTTATCCGATACGTTGTGGATGGACTTGGATTTACTGGCCCTCACGAAAGCACTGGAAGAGCTGGAAACGCAGTGTCAGCTCCTTGGTAAAACCCTACGCACGTTGGCGCTGTTTGACCACGTCCACAAGCAGCTCGACTCGTGTCGAGCGAGTCTCCCGTTGCTCCAGAGTCTCAAGAACGAGGCGTTGAAGCCACGGCATTGGGACGAGCTCATGGCCGTGACGCACGTGCGGGTGGAGCTGAATTTCAAGACGTTGACCGTCAAGCACGTCCTGGCCATGGAATTGCACGGCTTTGCGGCGGAAATCGACGCGATGGTCACGCGCGCGTTGCAAGAGCAAAAGATTGAGCACGAAGTGCAGAAAATCTACGACGTGTGGGCGACCGCCGTGCTGGAGCTCGTCAAGTACCAAAAAGCCGGGACCGTGCGGGGGTGGCTGTTGCGCGGGGCCGAAGAGTTGACACAGACGCTCGACGACCACGTGCTCCATCTCCAGACCATGGCCACGTCCCGCTTCCTTGCGCCGTTTGCCGAGTCCGTGCGGACGTGGGAAAAGCGGCTCGGGCTCGTCCACGAGTGCCTCGACCTCTGGTTCGTCGTCCAACGCAAGTGGCTGTACCTCGAAAGCATCTTTATGGGCACGGACGACATTCGGCAGCAATTACCGGACGAAGCGCGCAAGTTTGACACGCTCAACAAGGCGTGGACGGCCATTATGGCGGCCACGGCCAAGAATCCCAACGTCCTCGACGCGTGTACGACCGAGCACCGCGTCCCGACGTTCCAGGCTTTCTCGGCGCAATTGGATACGTGTCAAAAATCCTTAAGCGAGTACTTGTACACGAAACGCACGGCGTTCCCGCGCTTCTTTTTCATCTCGGACGACGAACTCCTCAGTGTCTTGAGCTCGTCGGACCCCACGTCGATGCAAGGACACATGCGCAAACTCTTTGAGCACGTCCAATCCTTGGCGTTTGGACGGCACGAGACGAACATCCGTGGCATGGAGAGTGCCGAGGGAGAAGCGTGGGCGTTTGCGACGGTAGTTGGCGTCGACGGTCCCGTCGAGACGTGGATGACGCGCATGGAGACGGAAATGCACACGTCGTTGCATCTGCGGACAAAGGAAGGCGTGTTCCACTACGCGCGTACGGATCGGCTGCTGTGGCTCGACTCGGTCCTTGGCATGGTGTCGCTGCTGGGGAGTCAAATTTGGTGGACGTGGCAAGTCCACGAGGCGTTCCAGCGCGTCCAGAGCGGCACGTCGTCGGCGGTCAAGGACTTGGCCGCGGCGTTATCGACGCAATTGACGGCGCTCGTGACGTGCGTCCGCACGCCCTTGACGCCACAATTTCGGCAAAAAGTCAATACCTTGTTGATCATTGACGTCCACGCCCGGGACATTGTCGCGTCGTTCGTGCGCGAGAGTGTCGTGGACGCCACGGAGTTTGCGTGGGATGCGCAGTTGCGGTTTTATTGGCGCAAAGACCTCGACGACGTGGCGGTGGCCCAGTGCACGGGCTCGTTTCGCTATGGCTATGAATACTTGGGGCTCACTGGCCGCCTCGTGATCACGCCCTTGACAGATCGATGTTACATGACGTTGACGCAAGCGTTGACGTTTCATCTCGGAGGGGCGCCGGCCGGACCCGCGGGCACGGGCAAGACCGAGACGGTCAAAGACCTGGCCAAAGCCTTGGCCGTCCCGTGCTACGTGTTGAATTGTGGCGACGGGTTGGATTACCAAGCCATGGGCCGGACGTTTGCGGGGTTGTTGCAAGTCGGGGCGTGGGGCTGTTTTGATGAATTCAATCGCATCTCGCTCGACGTCTTGTCCGTCGTGTCGGCGCAATTGAGTGCCATCCACCAAGCGTTGAATGGCGAGCACTCGAGTGTGGAGATTGGCGTCGGCGCGGCCATTCCGATTCGCCGTCGGGGTGGGTGGGCCCCTTGTGGCGTCTTCATCACGATGAACCCCGGTTATGCCGGTCGAACGGAATTGCCCGAGACGCTTCAAGCGCTCTTTCGGCCCGTGACGATGATTGTGCCGGATTTGTTGCAGATATGTCAAATCATGTTGTTCTCGGAAGGGTTTGAACACGCCGTGGACCTCGCGACGAAAATGACTGTCTTGTATCGCCTGGCCCACGAGCAATTGTCCCACCAAGCGCACTACGATTTCGGATTACGGGCGTTAAAGAGCGTCTTGGTCACGGCCGGGGCGTTGAAACGCACGTACCACGAGCACTCGGAAGCCCTGGTCTTGATGCGGGCGTTGCGCGACAGTAACATGCCCAAGTTTGTGTTTGACGACGTGCCGTTGTTCCAGGGCTTGCTCCACGACCTGTTTCCAGGCGTGGCGTGTCCGCGCAGTGGCTACGGTGCGTTGCCGCAGCTGATTGCGCGGGAATTAGAGCGCAACGACTTGGATACAAGTGACGCGGTGGTCGCGGCTGACCAGGTGGACAAGATCCTGCAATTCCATGACACCATGGTCGTGCGGCATACGACCATGATTGTGGGTCCGACGGGAGGCGGCAAGACGGTGATCATCCAAACATTGGCCGCGGCGTACAAACCCGCGTGGGATCAAACCGTCCGGCTGACGGTCTTGAATCCCAAAGCGCAGCCGGTGGCCGAGTTGTATGGTACCATGGATGCGACCACGCGGGAGTGGACGGACGGCATCTTTAGTCGCGTGTTTCGCGCCTTGAACCAGCCGCTGGCGAGTGGGAAAGGCCACGACAAGCATTGGCTCGTTCTGGACGGCGACGTGGATGCCGTGTGGGTCGAGAACCTCAATAGTGTCATGGACGACAATAAAGTCTTGACGCTCCCGAACGGCGAGCGGATTCGCTTGCAAGCCCATTGTGCCCTCATCTGCGAGACGTTTGATCTCCAGTACGCGTCGCCCGCGACGATCAGTCGCTGTGGCATGGTCTGGGTTGATCCGCAGAATCTCGGCTATCGACCGTATTTTGAACGGTGGTTGAAACAACAGTATCCCGTGGATGCCACGGGGGACACTTTAAGTCGGACGGCCGACGAACGGCTTCAGTTACTCGATCTGTTTGACCAGTACGTGCCGCCGTGCATGGACTTTATCCTCGACGGACGCAATGGGGCGACGCAACGTGGTGCGAAATGCCACCAGATTCTCCGCATCAGTACCCTCGAAATGTGCAAGCAATTGTGCGTGTCGTTGGAGGGCTGGGTCCCGGCCAAGGAGCTGGCGATCGACCGCGCAAGTATCCAAGGGATTTTTCTCTTTAGTCTCCTCTGGTCTTTGGGTGCTGCTTTGCTCGACTCGAGTCGCGCGCGGCTGGATGCCTTTGTCCGTCAACTCACAGAGTCTCCGCTGCCTCCTTCGAACCTGTACGATCATTTCTTTGACCTGGACACCCACACGTGGCAACCCTGGACCACGCGCGTCGTGCCGTACACTCCCCCGTCGCCATTTCACTTTGCCCACGTCTTTGTCCCCACGACCGACTCGGTGCGCTACGAGTATCTCCTCGCGACCTGCGTCCGGACGGAAAAGCCGCTCTTGTTTGTCGGCGAAAGCGGGACGGCCAAGACGGGCACGATCCAGCGCTATGTCGCGCATCTCGATCATGAGCTCTATTCGACATTGACGCTGCCGTTCTCGACCCGAACGAGGAGTTTGGAGGTGCAGACAAGTCTCCAAGCCAACGTCGATAAACGGTCGGGTAAAATCTATGGGCCTCCCGCGGGAAAGAAGCTCGTGCTTTTCCTCGACGACTTGAACATGCCCCAGGTGGACGCGTACGGGACGCAGGAACCGCTTGCGCTCTTACACTTCCTCTTGACGCGGCACAGTCTGTACGACCGGGGTAAAGACTTGGAGTTGCGGAGTTTTAAAGATTTGCTGTTTCTCGGGGCCATGGGACCGCCGGGTGGGGGCCGCCACCCTGTGGACCCACGCCTTGTCGCGCAGTTCAACGTCTATCACCTCTCGCCACCCACGGACCACGTATTGCGCGACATTTTCGGCGCGATCTTGACGACGTATCTCCGCCCCTTTGGCGACGCCATCCACCGTCACAGTGCTGGATTAATCGATGGATTATTGCACCTCTATCACTTGGTCCTGGACCAATTACCGCCGACGCCGTCCAAGTTTCATTATATCTTTAATCTGCGGGACCTTGGCCGGGTGTGTGAAGGCCTGTGTCTTGCGACACCGGATATGTTCGACGCGAGTTCGACCATCGTGCGGCTGTGGCGCCATGAAATCCTACGGATTTTTAGTGATCGACTCACGACGGAAGCGGATCTTGCCGTGGTCGACGGCGCTTTGACACAGATTGTCCGCCAAACGTTCCCGAACGAAGCCGACGCGGCATTGGAGAATCCACTGCTGTTTGGGGATTACGCAGAGTGTCTCGGACGCATCACTGGACACGCCACGACCGAAGACGCGCGATTGTACCAAGATCTTGGCTCCTATCGCCGAATTCGTGGCGTCTTTGAGGAAGTGTTGGAAACGTACAATGCCGAGCACCCGCCCATGACGTTGGTCTTGTTTGAAATGGCTTTGGACCATTTGTCACGGATTTTACGGATCATCCGCAATCCCGCGGGACACGCACTCTTGATCGGAGTCGGTGGGAGTGGCAAGCAGAGCCTCGCCCGCCTCGCTGCGTTCACAGCCGGGTACGATCTGGTTGAGATTGTTCCCACCCGTGGGTACGGCGAAGCCGAGTTTCGCGACAATCTGCGCGCCTTGTACCGCGTCTTGGGCACTAAGCCCGTCGTGTTTCTCTTTACCGATGCCCACGCCGTCGACGAAGGCTTTTTCGAATATCTCAACAATATGGTGACGACGGGGTGTGTGCCTGCTTTGTTTGAGCTCGAAGAACGGGAAACGCTCGCGGAGTCCGTGCGAGAGCACGTCAAAGCCGCGGGCGTGATGGAAACGAGCGTGAATTGCTGGCGCTTTTACCTCGAGCGCTGTCGGGCAAACCTCCACGTGATCCTTGCCATGTCGCCATCGGGCGAGCGTCTCCGGACGCGCTGCCGCCAGTTTCCAGGGCTGGTCTCGGCGACGATCATTGACTGGCTCTTTCCCTGGCCGGACGCTGCGCTGCGCCATGTCGCGCAAGCCTTTCTCGCCGACGAAAAGCTACCACTTGAAGCCCGCGAGCAAGTCGTGGAGCATCTCGTGTACGCCCATGGACGCGTGGTGCACGTCGCTCGCCGATTTAAAGCCGAATTCCGGCGTCCGTACTACGTGACGCCCACGAATTACCTGGATTTGCTGTGGAATTATCGCCGGCAGTTGAAAGCGACGCACGTCAAAGTGACGGCGAGCATTGGGCGCTTGCACGGCGGCTTATTAAAGCTCTCGGAAGCCGCGCGTGCCGTGGATCAAATGCAGCTGGACTTGTCGGATAAAAAACAAATTGTGGACGCCAAGACGGTCGCGTGCGAAGCGTTGATTAAGACGATTGAAGAAAAATCCACGGTCGCGTCGACGCAACAGCACGTGGCGACGGTGACGCAGCAGGAGTGCACGAAAGCGTCGCTGCTGATTGCGCATGAAAAGGATGAAGCTGACGCGGCCTTGTTAGACGCGCTGCCGGCCGTCGAAGCCGCGGCTGCCGCCTTGCAAGAGTTATCCAAAACGGATTTAACCGAGCTCAAATCCTTTGCGTCGCCGCCGCCGTTGGTCATGGCCGTGTGTCTCTGTGTCTTGATCTTGAAACCCACGGGCCAAGACCTCGACTTGGATTGGAAAGGGGCCAAGGTCATGCTGAGCAACGCCAACCTCTTGACGCTCTTGAAAGAGTATGAAAAGGATAAAATCTCGTCGAAAATGATTGCCAAAATCAAGACGTTGTTTAAAAACCCAGAGTTAAACATTGACACGATGAAATCCATTTCCCGCGCTGGCGCCGGGTTACTGGTCTGGGTCGTGGCCATTGTCAAGTACCACGACGTGGCCCGGAACGTCGAGCCCTTGCGTCAAAAAGTCAAGACGATGGAGAAGGAACAGGCGATCAAAGAGCAGGAACTCGCGGCGTTGCAAGCGACGTTGCTTCGCTTGCAATCCGACGTGGATACCTTGTCGTCGCAATACCAAGACGCGCACGCCGAGCTCCAGGGCTTGCAACGCCAAGCCGAGCTCATGCACAAGCGACTGCAAGCCGCGAGTCAATTGCTTGCGGGGCTTGGCGCGGAACATACGCGGTGGACGACCGACATCATGTCCTTGGCACACCAGCAAGCACGGCTCGTGGGAGATTGTCTGCTTACGGCCAGTTTCTTGAGTTATGCGGGGGCGTTTAGTTTCGAGTACCGGTCGGAGTTAATCTACCGCGATTTGTTGCAGGATCTCCAGTCGCGGCAGATTCCCGTCACGACGCCGTTTCATCTCGAAACATGCCTCATTGATGATACGATGACCCAAACGTGGGTCGTCGAAGGGTTACCCGGCGACGAACACTCGGTGCAGAATGGGATATTGACGACGCAATCCCGTCGCTTTCCCTTGTGCATTGATCCCCAACAACAAGCGGTTGCGTGGATCAAAGCCAAGGAAGCACCGCACCATCTCCTGGTCAAGACGTTCCACGACGTGGATTTCCTCAAATCCCTCGAACTCGCGCTGCAATTTGGCCATCCAATGCTCGTGGAAAACGTCGACGAAGCGCTCGATCCGATCTTGGATCCAATCCTCGAGAAACGCACGCGGGTCGACGGCAGCCGCCGGATCGTCCACGTCGGCGACAAGGCCATAGAATGGGACGCCGCGTTTCGATTGTACCTCACGTCGACGCTCTCGAATCCCCACTATGCGCCCGAAGTCATGGGGAAGGTCACGGTCGTGAATTACAGCGTCACGCTCGACGGGTTGACAAATCAATTGCTGAACGTGGTCGTGGCGCACGAACGGCCCGACTTGGAAGCGCAGTTTCGACGCTTGGTCGTCGACATGGCGGCGCAAACGCGTGGTCTCGTCGACGTGGAAGATACATTGCTGCGTGAATTGTCCACGAGCAGCGGCACGCTCTTGGACAATCCCGACTTGCTCGCGACGTTGCACGAAACGAAGACGAACGCCATGGACATGACGGCGAAACTGGCCTTGGCGACCGTGACCAAGGACGAGATTGCGCAAGCCCGCCAAGTCTACGCGTCGGTGGCGCGTCGGGGCTCGCTCTGTTACTTTGCCATGGCGTCTCTGTCGTTGCTCGTGACCCTGTATGAAGTCTCGTTGGCGAGTTTTCGCACCGTGTTTGAGACGGCGTTGGCCCGCGCGCCACGCTTGAATGGACTGGACAAGCGCTTGGACGCCATGATTGAGACCGTGACCGTCTCGCTGTACGAGTACACGTGCACGGGGCTCTTTGCACGCCATCAACTCGTGTTTTCGTTTCAATTGACGTGCATGATCCAGCAGCACCACGTGCCGCGCGTGGAAATGGAGTTTTTCTTGAAAGGGAACACAGCGCTCGAGACGCTGGTTGAGCCACCACCTCAATGCTTGACGTGGCTCGCGTCGACGGGATGGAAAGATGTCTTGGGGTTACAGACCCACCCGGTCTTTGCGTCGCTCGTGGCGGACGTGACGACGCACGCGCTGGAATGGCAAGCGTGGACCGCGCTTGACACGCCCGAAGCCGCCGCGTTACCACCGCCGTATGCCCACACGCTCTCGGAGTTTCAAATTCTCTTGCTCGTCCGTTGTTTTCGCCCCGATCGCGTGTTCCCGGCCATGCAACGCTTTGTGCGGCACGCCATGGGCCCCGCGTTTGGCCACGCGCCCGTGTTGGATTACGCGCGGCTGTTTCGGCAAAGTCACGCCTTGTGCCCGATCGTCTCGATCGTGAGTCCCGGCGTGGATCCGCACCCGGACATTCTCGCCTTGGGCACGGAACTCGGCCTTGTCCCGCATCGTTTCAAGGCCTTGGCGTTGGGGCAAGGCCAAGGTCCCGTGGCCGAACAACTCGTTCGCGTCGGGGCCACACGGGGGCACTGGATTGTGCTGCAAAATTGCCACTTGGTCTCGAAATGGGTGCACCGCTTGGATCCGCTCTTGGCGTCGTTGCCGTCGCCGCACGTGGATTTCCGACTGTGGTTGACGACGGCCCCCACCGAGACGTTTCCTCTTGCCATTCTGCAACGCTCAATCAAAGTCGTGACGGAACCGCCGGATGGCTTGCAACCGACCATGCGGCGCTTGTTTGCCAAGAGTGCCGACGGCGACGCGTGTATGCACGCCAAGTATCCGTCGCTCTTGTACGTCTTGTGTTTCCTCCACGCGGTCGTGCTGGAACGGCGCAAGTATGGAACACTCGGATGGAATACGCGGTACGAGTTTAACGATTCGGATTTTGTCGTCTCGCGCGACTTGATGCGGCGGTATCTGGACCAAGCCGTCGTACACCACGCGGACGACGTGCCGTGGAACGCCATCAAGTACTTGATTGGGGACGCCATGTACGGTGGCCGCGTGAGTGATGCCTACGATCGTCGGATCTTAGCCACGTACTTGGACGAATACATGGGGGATTTTCTCTTTGATCCCTTCCACGCGTTTTGCTTTAGTCGCCACGGATTTGAGTACCGTCTTGGGACTTCGATTGACTTGTTGCCGTCGACCAATAGTCCGGCCGTGCTTGGCTTGCACCCGAATGCTGAGGTTGAGTACGCGACGAAAAGGTCGAAACGGGTCTGGCAAGATTTACTGGCCTTGCAACTCAAGACGCCATCCGCCGCCGCGGGTTCGGGGGGGGCACGGGAACAGACGATTCTTGCAGTCGCGACAGAAGTGTTGGCCACTCTCCCGCCCACCTTTGATGTCGACGAGATGCGACAGAAAAAAGGGACGACGCCGTGTCCGCTTGAC
Organism: Plasmopara muralis; assembly: GCA_003676415.1. Taxonomy (NCBI): domain Eukaryota; phylum Oomycota; class Peronosporomycetes; order Peronosporales; family Peronosporaceae; genus Plasmopara; species Plasmopara muralis. The sequence continues at coordinate 30,678 of RCHQ01000297.1, forward strand.
ATTGTCTTGTTCCAAGAACTCGATCGATGGCATGGTCTCGTCACTACCATGCGTGAGTCGTTGACCGAGCTGCAAAAGGCGTTTGAAGGGGAAGTGGGCATGAGTGATGCCGTCGATGCCGTGGCCAATGCCTTGTTTAATGGCATTCTCCCGAGTCTCTGGCGCCCCTTGTGTCCAATGACTGAGAAACCGCTTGGGAGTTGGATGGTCCACTTGACGCACCGCTTTCGACAGTATCAACACTGGGTCGCCCACGGCACGCCACGGGTCGTGTGGCTCGCGGGATTGAGTTGTCCCGAATCGTACTTGACGGCATTGGTGCAAACGACGTGTCGCGCCAAGCAGTGGCCACTGGACCAGTCGACATTGTATACGCGCGTGACGCAGTATACCCACGAGTCCCATGTCCCGATGGAGGACGGCGAGGCCGAGACAAGGTGGTATGTGAAGGGCTTGTTCCTTGAAGGGGCCTCGTGGGATCGGACACGCAAGTGTCTTGCCCCGCAACACCCCAACCAGTTGGTGGAAGAATTGCCGCTCTTGCAGCTCGTGCCGATTGAAACGAGTCGACTCAAAGGGCACCAGACCTTTCGTACCCCAGTCTACGTGACGCAAGCGCGACGGACTGCCATGGGCGTGGGGCTTGTATTTGAAGCGGATTTGCACTCGACGGAGCATCCATCCCATTGGGTGCTGCAAGGTGTCGCACTCGTGCTCAACACGGATCAGTAGACATTGCCAAGACTTGCGATGAAGTTTGGAAGCGTCTTTTAGGATTTAGAACGTCGAAAGCTTCCACTTCTAGAATTTAGAAAAAGGTTTGACATAGAATTTGTTTGGTTTTCGCCACTTTTTATTACTATTAAGCTTCTACTTGTTTATGTATTGTATTGCTCTCGTGTGGCGTATTTCTGAACGTGAAGCTTTCAATTTGGCTTGGACCTAGAAGATAGGCTGATGGCAGGCCATCATTACGACAGGCAATGGAAGGTTAGCGAGACCATACTAGCTCGTCGAATGATACGATTCATCGCGTATTTGGACCCCGGGCGAGATTGATTTTTCACCGCTCGTGAAATTTCTCTGGCTGCACAAGGCTTTGGAAAGCTTCCGGGAAGCTTGCTTGTGGACATTGGGAACTTAGCGGAACCATGTAAGCTTCGGCGGTATAAGGACCAATTCAAATTGCCCTTTACAAGGACTTCAGGCTCGCTTCCTCGCAATCATTTAGCTCATAGGACCCCGAGCAGTGGCCTCGCTGACTCGAACCTACTTAATTTTTGCCGAGCAAAGAACCGTTATGTTGGTAAGAGCAAAATAATGGCGCTATAGCAATGTCTGTAAGAGCAACACTCTCGTGCCAAATTTAAGAGCATTTATCCACCATACTCGTCTGCGATTGTCTAAATCGGGACCAGCGATAGCTAGTCTCTAAGGCTCGAGCTCAGACTGAGTAGAAACAGAAGTGGCACAATTAACACCACATAACGTGGAGAAGCTGCTCGATGCAAGCGACGTGTCCTTTCAGATAATCCTCGAAACGGATCAGGTGACACAAAGTGCGAATTGCGCTTTCACACACGAAATGTTGCTGTCGCGACCAGAGAGCACAAAAGCAAAATCTCTTAGTTTGATATGTTGTGCGACGCAGCGATGGCTCCTTTCTAGATATCAATTCACAGCAATTTATGAGCGCACTCTAGCCCAGCCTTCTAGCTTAAAAAAAAAGCCACGAGCAGCGTATCGCACGCGCTACCATCCAAACGCAAAATTTGATTCTAGAATAGGTACATTTTTCGACTATCGACTGGTAGCGCGAAATACGGTGCTACCAGTGTGACTGCCAGATTGGCGAAGGCTTTCGAAATATCGCAAAACTTGAAAAACGCGTCTGTCACCGGTATTTTATGTGCTGCGCCTACTCTGCAAATGTGCGCTAATTCATTTCGATATCTTTGCATATACACGCTCTGGGAATGGTCTCAGTGCAAGGACTATGCACTCAAAGTTATATTAAAGTTGTGCGCAAGAAGTGGACTTCTGTGCTCGGTGATAAGCCAGCACGCAAGCAAAGACAGCTTGCGTGTTGCCATCTATAGGAATCTATTGTTTTGTGCATAACTTGCATGAGAACGCGATGATTTACGCTGCTAGCGAAAGATACTACATGATCGTGATGTGATGAGCTTTGAGCGTTGTAAGATGTTGAAAGGACAACCTTGTTAATTACTCCAGCTGACACCGCAGTGCACTTAATTGACGCCATTTGTTCTTAAAGCCAAACTTGAGCCGAGTCGATCGTTTTGAATCTAGGTTGACTTTGCAAGCGAGGATTCTTTAATTATTCAATTCCACGTCTAATGTCAGCGGCTGCGCACCTCAAAGCTGCAGACAAATGAAACGCAGATTAATTACTGTAATGGGTGAATCTTTTCTCACCTTTGAAATATTTAAATTTGGTTGGTAAAGTCGTTTTCACATTAGAATTGTTGGCTTTAAGCTTCTCCGCTAACTTAGCGGGCAAAGGATCAGGCGATTATTCACCAGAGCTCATGCTCGTGGTGCTTCTTGTTGCCTAAATGCGACGCCAAGGCCTTGATCAGCAGAAACGGTAACGGCTGTACTACTTTGATGTATATCTTTGTGTACTCATGCAGTGGAGAAATCAGCGGGAACATCTCTACATGAGTCAGCATGGGTGCTGGCGCGCGGCACTTAGCCGCGCATTTCCTGCATCCGATGCAAGACTTCTGATAGTTTGATCCAACACGACTACCACATCACTGCAGCAGGTATCCTTGTACATGTGATAAACCGCGTACATCTTCATTGTCTTTGACATGAGGTCATGGACGTTTGAAGTCACAGCCCTGACGCACGTGAACACCACAACTTAGGCCTCGCTTAAGAATGAGTAAATTTGGGGCCATGTACAATGTCTCTGAAATAATGCACAAAGCGAGTTGAGCTTTTTTTAACAGAGTCGCACATGTCTTGCCCAAATGTGACCTATTCTATAGCATTCAGAAAGCGAGCTGAAGATGACTCTGGAACAGTGTAGAAGGCGTGTAGTTCAATGACAAGCTTGCAGAGCGCTCATTCGTCGGTCTTCTATCCCAACCGAAATGGCAAAGCTCCACTTTTACCGAAAGCTCCTCGACAAGTCGCAGGGCAATGAGAATAATAATATCTTGCAATCACTGATATAGAGGCAGTCGGTCAGGCCTGCTACCTTATTACGCAGACTTTCCACTTTCACACCACGATTCTCAAACATCCGCATGCCAATTTGCTCGAGAGAGACAGTGCCATATCGATGCTTGATTTGATTGGTGCCACACTTCCGATGATGTCAAACTCAGCCGTATCATGACTACGACCTCTCCGAACGAATGCTGTAATACTTCGTGTTTAACTTGGCTTTACAAATTGACCTTTTTCATCATAAAAAATGTAATAGGAACGATTCTGCCAACTTAGCTGTCGCTCATTTGTACACAATGCATCAGGAGAACAACAATATTAGGTATCTGTGTTCATTTCTTATAAAAATGAATATAGTTCAAAGTCATGTTTGGCAATGAATAGGCCTTAAGAAGACTACTTATCCAAAAGAATCACCTACTTTACTATGTAGTCTTTCAACTGTAACTCTCCCAACGCGTGGTACACTTACTCATGTAATGAGGGAAGGGTCCATTACATTTATGAAAGAAGAATGTACGTGCTTTCTTTTTAACCCTTTTTCACTTCTTGATAAAAAACTTCATTTGAAATCTTTAGTTAGTATGGCAGTAATAAAAAAAGTACCTTTCGGAAGATCTCACGATGCATACATAGCAGGTATAAATGCGCCAGCAATGACCGAGCAGGCAAGCATGAAGACCAATGTTGCACCAAAGCTTGAACCGGACCTTCAGCGGCAGGGATTAGAAAACGCTGTAGACATTTTCACTTTGCCATCTCGAAAACGCATATTAATTTCTTGCCTTTAGACTTCTGGCCATCTTGGTGAACGCTAAACGGCACTTTATGACACAAAAGCCAGAATGATCGCTAATTGATGGATCAAAAATCCTTCTTACGTCGATATTGATATTATTTGCCTTACCATCCATGTGAGAGTACGGGTGCGCTAACATAGGTCGACGGTCCATGCAGGTCAATTTTTTTGAGACCGTCATACGTCAGATTAAACAATGGTTTGTCCTTTTCGCAATCAAAATGCTTACCCAATCAAGCTATAGGTCTTAGAACACAACATGTTTTTCTTTTTTTTAAAAGTACACTAATTTTGGTCGAATGTTTACAGTTTCTTTCCCGCATTTCTCTGAGGTTTTTTCATATTCATTTTAAGTGCAAGCTACACTTCTTCCTCTGATGAGAGCGCTCCGCCGTATTTCTGCAGAACCCGACGATTTTTTGTAAGGAATTTGGGCTCAATTAAAAGATCTCTAAATGATTTTTTTTTTGGATTCCTTCCCCACAAGCTTCAAAAGAATCTACGATCCCAAGCAAGAATTGCCATTATTAAAAACGAGTGTTATTGTCCGTCGAAGCGTAATACGCATTGTTAAGTGCAAAGTATCTTACCGACAGCTTGTCGATGCATATTCTGTGCAGTGTGTCCTTTAACACAAAGCTGATTCTTTTGGTTATGGTTTCCTGGTTGGTAATGATCCACCGAGACAGAATTTCTAGCAATTATAATAGTGTCGGCTAGTAGTTTTCGATGACGTAATCGTGTTTGAAAAACCGTAATGTATGTGGACCGAGTGCAGGAAGCTCCTTACTGTTCGTTTTTTAAAAATACTAGCAAGACACAAAGCGGTACACAAACATCCCAATGCGTCATCATTTGCCATGTCAAAGTCAAGTCGAAAATTAAAAACTTCCAACGGTCTAACGGTACCAACAGAATTCTATAGAGAGATTGGCAAGTGAGCGGTGAATTTAAATACTTGGTAGACCTCATAGGTCTTTACATGTTGCCGGATATGAAAAGATCTCTAGGGCCACTAGTATGCATTGGAAACCAAGAAAAAGCATTTTCTCAGCCCAAAAACCCTCCTTTGAAGCATTTTGGGGCTTGGATTTGTGTCATACTTGACCTATTTTCATTGACAACCGCGACTCGACTTAAACGTTTCAAATATATCTCATAGCATAGCAAACCATGTGCCCACCCATAAAAATAAAATTGCGATCGTGCCACGGAATCAATTGATCGATCTTGGTCTGCGAATTGATCGTCTGGAGAGCTCTTAACCCGAATAATAAACGCTTAACTGCTCTTTTAGAGTCTCAATTCCTACATCAGGCCTATAACTTTCAAAAATTCTGGCTATCTCTGCTGGAAATACCCGTTTGCTTGGAATCACTACCCTTTGTCTGCTTGAGAGCGCGTAGACTTACACAATTTTTTGCCCTGTTGTATTTAAGGCGGGCTTTGATGTTGCAAATATTGGCAAGCATTTGGCATTTGATGGGGCAAGTTTGGCGTTTTTATTGCCTTCCACAAGGTAAACCGCCTACAAAAGATACCCAGAAAATGTTTTGGTACTGATTTAGTGCATATCCCACCAAGTTGTTTTTGTCGTGGAAGGAGTAGTTTTACTCGACAGCTTTGTGCTACCTGGTCCCTAATGAATTTTTTTCGCTCATGATCGTCGTCATTGAGCTGCACAAGTGCGCCTAGCTCAAAGTATCTCAAACGACGCTTTCCATCATCGTGTTAGAAATTGTCATTCTTGATGCTAGCAAATTCACCAAGGTTTCTACCATGCTTGCACCATTTTATGTCTTTCTGCAACGATCAGACCTCACAAAACTTGCGAGATATGCGCAGCCTGCTCTCTTTATGAGCGAATGGTATGCGAGCGGTTAAGGGTTCGGTTTTTATCTTTCCTGATTTTTTTGCCACCTTTCAGTCGTGTTTAAGCTCTTGACGAAGAAAATAGAGAATTTGAATCAAGAGTATCATTTTTTTGTAATATTACCTCTGACTTGGAATTCAGCCAAGACCAAGTGTTTTTTCAGCATGACCGACAACGCCGCACGACCGCGTTCGGCGCAGGACTGGACATTGCGACGCACCGCGATAGGGTTTGGGAGCAAATTGTTGACCTCAATGCGACCGGTAGACGCCGCCCTGATTTTGAAAGCGGTCTGAATCCGGGCCGTCATACCCTTTCCGTCAACCCTTTCGAACGCACGCATAAAAGTCGGCTACGGCGGTCTTCATTCTCGACTTTGTGGTGGCGAAGCCTTCTCGACCTTGAAGTACAGTCTCTTCACTGTCAATTTGAGCTTGCACATGTGCTTGGCGATGGTGCTGATGTCGAAGGTCTCCTTGAAGACGAAGGTCTTGCTGCACGTCTTGCTGGCCACAAACTCCGTATTGACGCCCGATACGGTGTTGTGGACTCATGTCCGATGGCCGACTTCCTACCCTTGTTGTCAAATTCCTTTTCACCCTTGACGGTCTGGAGCTCGCGCTCAAGGCCCGCTACTTGCAACGACATGACTGATGCAGACAACCAAATCGTCTGCATCAGTCCGCCCGACCGAAACTCGTGGTCCGCACTTTTCAGCAAGGCTGATGAATGTTCGTTTTCAGGACCTTGGTGAGGCATTATCATGACCTTGGTAATATACGACTAGGATTGTTTTTGAATACGCCACACCCACCAATGCCCTCGCCTGCTCAATAACACCAACCCACCAACTGGACCCGCGTACTCATGCCCGCCCGGAACCCACGGCTATGGGTATTTATGGGTGGGTATGGGTATGGGTACTCTAGTGCAAGATATTTCATACCTTGTAATATTAGATATTATGTATTAGGTACTATGTCTACTGATTTAACTTGCAATACCTGATAATATAAAATAAATTTATATAGAGAGAGCCCAAGCAGTTCACGAGGAACAAACCCAGCACAACAAATAGCTGAGTACGATCGGAGTAAATTGTATGGAATTAAAGGACTTTTTCATTATAAAAATGAATGGGTGCCACAAAATGAAGAATCACGACAGTCAGCTAGCAAGCAATTTGTGGAGGATTATACTAGTACCAGAATTCAATACGCAAATTCGCAGTCGACCCTGACAATCAAAGTATTCATATATATATATATATATATATGCTGATAACGACCGGCCGCTAATCAGTTGCCCGCAGCCTTTTGCGCCAATAAAGTCTCAATATCTTCCTCAAACGACAATGGACGGTCCTTTGGCGCATAACGCTTGTACGGCTGGCCATTACGGTCCACCAAAAATTTCGTAAAATTCCACTTTACGAAGTCGCCAAACGACCCCGGCAGCTTCTTCTTCAAATACGTGAAAACCGGGCGAGCCGTCGCACCGTTCACGTCCCGCTTCTCGAAGAAGGGGAACGTCACATTGTACTGCTTGACAAACTCCATAATCTCTTCATTCGTGCCAGGCTCTTGGCCCGCGAATTGATTGCACGGGAATGCGAGCACCTCCAATCCTTCATCTTTGTATTTCTCATACAGCTGCTGCAATTCCGGGTAGTTTGTCGGCGTCAGACCGCACTTGCTGGACACGTTAACAGCCAGCACAACCTTTCCCTGATATTTGCTCATAAGCACTTCCTGACCGGCCATGTCAAAGTCTTTAAGCTCGTAAAACGACTTGATCTTCGCTGTGTCTTCCACATTAAAAGCCTCGCGGTACAGTGCACCGGCGTTGATAAATGCATTAAGCCACTCCTCCTGTTTTTCTTTGCTGTCGGCCACAAAGATCTCCGTTACTTTAGGACTCACCAATTTTATGCCATGCGTCGTGGAAGCGTCGAACTCGACAGTAGCATCCACGGATAAATCAAATGTGGCCAAAGGTGCGGCTTTTTTCGACTCGGACTCAAAGACCGTAACGTTCTTTCGCTGGTCGTTGGCCTCAACATACACAAGCTGCTTGCCACACGTAAGCTTCGCCAACACTCCCGAGCGCTTGCGGTGCAAGTTGCCAGCCTGAATGACGCCCTCGGTCTTGTTCTCCGTGCTCATACTTTAGTGGATTTTTGACAGGAAGAGTATTGATCTGACCTTTTACTGAAGAAATATACGCAGAATGTTTGCGGCTTGGCTTTCAGCCTTTAAGATTAGGCTCCAAGTTGGTAAAACTCAGTGACACGAAGTGTTGTGCTAAGTGCTAGAAATTAATAACTTCAACCCAGCCTTGTAAAATTTAAATCAAAAATAGTGGAATTGCTAATGGTATCCAAGGCTCTTCAGGGACGAGTGTTTGACTTGTGGCGCCATTTCCAGGCACTACCGACGGAACTACACGATGACGTGAGTCGAATGCGAGCACATTTGCTGCAGCCTGACGTTAAAGAGCGGGTTTTTAAGCCCGCCACCATCCCAATAGTCTCTGGTAACGCTTTATTAGACGTAATTAATCGCGAATTAGCGCAAGATTCTAAAACCAATTCTTCCTCACTATACGCTACACAAGTGGCCGATGGGCTGGTGCAAAGCGGCTTCTTGACGCCAACAAACCACTCAAGTCTTATGAAAAAGTTTGATTTTGAGGCCGCAAATGCTGAGTTTCTGGGAGTGGACAAGGAATTGACAGACCATAAGACCACGTCGGTCTGGAGTGTAAAAGATGGAGCCATTCAAGCGGGTGCATTGTATCGGGGGAAGAAGGGTATTTTCCAAAAACTCTTTAGTGGACACGAGCCGGTCTACGTAATGGCTAACGACCGACACAAGGCTGTTTACGTTTTCGATTCCGACGTGGCCTTAGAGTCACTTGTCGAAATTGATTTGGCAGAGAATGCGACAGTGGAGTTTAGTAAAGAAGTGCAACACGGCATTAAAGTGGCAAACTTTAAAAGCACAGAAGTGTTCTCTACCGAGAGTAAAGAGAAGCAAGAGGAGTGGCTTAACTCATTAATCAACGCCGGTGCACACTATCGCGAGGCGTTTAATGTAGAAGACACAGCGAAGATCAAGTCGTTCTACGAGCTCAACGACTTTGACATGGATGGCAACGAAGTAGCTATGAGCAAATTCAAGGGCAAAGTCGTGTTGGTCGTCAACGTGTCAAGCAAATGCGGTCTCACACCGACCAACTACCCAGAGTTGCAGCAGTTGTATAAGAAATATAAAGACGAAGGGTTGGAGGTGCTCGCATTTCCGTGCAATCAGTTTGCGGACCAGGAGCCTGGTACGCATGAAGAGATTATGGAGTTTGTTAAGCAGTACAATGTGACGTTCCCCTTTTTTGAAAAGCATGACGTGAATGGTGCGATGGCTCGCCCGGTTTTCACGTATTTAAAGAAGAAGCTGCCGGGGTCGTTTGGCGACTTTGTAAAGTGGAATTTTACCAAATTTTTGGTGGACCGTAATGGTCAGCCGTACCAGCGTTACGCACCAAAGGACCGTCCGTTGTCGTTTGAGGAAGATATACAGACTTTACTGGCGCAAAAGGTTACGACTGCGAAGGATAATTGATAAGAAGTGATTTGACTAAAGCTCAAGAAAGGTTTTAGAAAGTAGCTTGATGATTAAGTTTGTTAGTTGATATATGTTTAGCCCCACAAATTTCTCACCAATAATTAACTCCCTTTGACCTCTACCAATAGGGGCTAAATATATATCAACTAACAAACTATCAAATTGGAAACGATACTACTTCGTATATTGTGGCTCAAGTAATGCCAATGGGAAAAAGGAGCAAAGTGGAGGTGATGGCGACACGAGTCTGTCAATGTGATATGTAGAATTTTGTAACGTCATGTACAAATATCTAGCAATTTGAATTGTCTTCAACACTCATATTCGTGGTCGCATCCACGACTAGCGCAAACCTACTTGTGCTCGCAACTCGGCGACCTTGGCTAGTCCACGGCCATCGTTAGTGCACCGGCGAGCATGCGCTCTAAATAATCATCGTGGGGTTTTATGACGCAGTGCCTTGCATAATTCTTGACAATTTGGAGACGCATATCAATGTGTTATGCCTTTGAAAATAAGGCCCCACTCTCAATCTGGCGACTGCCAGCCTGACTATCTACAAGCGTCTGCATAGGGCAGGCTCCATTTCTTCTCCTATCTCACAAGTGCCAAGTATCTTGCGTGCCTTTTGAATGCCATTACATGCTTGCCTTCCTGGTTGAGAGTAAGACGCCACTTTGATTTCGTATTCAGCTTAATGACATGCTGTCAAGCAGTACGATGTCGCCAGGGAGAAACTCTCTGTCTCCTTTGTCAGCACCAAAGACGGTGTCACGGTATGTCGAGCTTTATTTTTCCATTATTAACACGCATCTCGATCCGCGGCATAAATAAGACAATCCTATGTTGAACTAGCCTCCAGTCTCGTAAAAGTGACAAATGCGTCTCATGCGTCGCTCATACAGCGCAAGCGCAACATTTTGACGTGTGTATCGTGTACTCCAGGACATACTGCCGGTAAGCAAGTGAAGCAACCGATCTGTTAATACGGCAGCGTGCATTGTTTATCGGCTAGTCTGATTCTAATATATCATGCATCCGTTTCGTTTATAGTACCTCCTTGATGCACCGAAACCTGCCCATCTGTTACCCTTTCACCAGGCATTGTTTTCCACAGGCTTTTTTCTCTTTAAAAATAAGAACGTGACTTTAATATACGCGTGGATCGATCTTGTCCTTGATGCATAGTCTCCGTCTCAGCCAGGAGGCGCTGCACAAGCAAACGTCTACCTTCACCGCCTCCAGTCAGTTAAACAACTCGCGGAACTGCACAGGCGTGATTGATACATAGATTCCTAACTAATGACGATAACTCGTACTGCTCTGCCGTCTAAATTATCGTCGCACTAATTTTTGTGTTGCAATTAGCGGCAGAGGTTCTCTGTCGCCAGCACCGACACTCACCATCTCTGCTCTTTAGGCGTGAGTTTTCTCCGTTGTGCAGCGCATACTATACGAGCTAAAAGTAAGCAATTGGTAGAAATGTAGTGAAAGTGTAAACTTTTCAATATTCAATTTTCATCTCGCTTTTTTTTTAATTGCTTGAGCTGCTGGGCACACCCGAGTACTGTGATAGCAAGAAAATTGAGACCTAGTGGTGCCAGCTTTTGAAATATATACAGAGCTTTTTTTCCACACTTATTTATGTCATGGAGCGGCTGCGTCAGACGTGCAAAGCAACAGTTAGCGTCTTAGTCCGTGGAGCTGTTTACAGCAAAAAATATCTTGGTCTAAGCATTGACGATTTTGGTAGCGGCGAGCGGTCGCTGATGCGCATGCGCTCGATCGCATTGTAGGCTAGAATCAAGTGAGCTTCAAACAGTGTTGATAGCCAAATGCGGTGAAAATCGAGTGGGGAGCTTAGCACGTTGTGAATCCGTTTAGCTGGACACGCATAAAGATGCTTTGTTTCGGCACGGGTGTTGTCAATTACGTAACTGATAGCTTAACACGCGTCAAAACGCGGGCGTGCTTAGGCTGCGGTAAGAACTAATCGCATTATGTCAGCTTGAGTATGGAAATGTTGATGACCGAAAAGGAGGCATGAAAGAAAGAATTGGTGCTGCCACCAAAAATCATATGAGAATTTGAATATTGGACTGTGGGTCTTGTAGGCAGGCACCTAGTGAAGTGCTCAGAATAACTTTGATGTGAGGAGCAATATTTGCTCGCTGAATGCCAAATGCTACAGCTGACACTGGTATCAAGTTTGTTGTATTAAATATGCACTACACCTGATATGATCATAGTTTCCAACGGAAGTCTTCTACGCGTATACATTGTTCCTTTCAGAATGCTTGGTCTTAAAGGCTACATACAACTTGTGTACGCAAGCGATAGGCTGCTCATCAATGAGGATGTTGCCTTCCACATGGAAATACAGAAAATGGGCTTAGACGGCCGCACTTAGCAAGGCTGGCACCAACCTTTCTGTGCGATGTCTTGAAGTATTGATGACACCTAAAGGCAGAGAAGAAAATCGATATTTCGTAAGCTCCATCAACCACGGAAGCAATTCCTGACGCGTCTTTTCAGCGTGGAGCAAGAATTAGCACTGTGCATCTGTCGGCGCTTTACGGCGGTAAGAAATCAAGCACCAAGCAGAAAGGCATGTCGCATACATTGGTCAATGCTACGCATGGTGCAATTAACCTTTTTTTGCAACCAAGCTTTGCTGCCTATTTGAGAAGATTTAGTAAGCCGTTCGGCGCATATACAGAATCGCATTCCCTTGAACTCCGTCGCCGATCAAGCTTTACCAATCGAGATGCAAGCGAGACAAGTGCCTGTACTTCGTGACATAAATTATTTTGGTCGGTGTTCATAATCGAAAAAGACGCCGTTTGCGCACCAATCATTTGTTACCATCCTTAGTCGCAACGACGAAGCCAAGGACTATTTGTGCACTTACGCGAGAAGAAAGGCGTGCTTGTGACTTAACACGTCAAAGTTATTTAAAAAGCAGAGGTATCGGCGACTTTGTATAGAGAACGGTATGAAAGACCCTTTCTCTACTAATCGGTTGTGGACAAATCAACATAATAACGCGTGCATCTTATGCCGCACGCGGTGCTACCAAGCGAGCGACACAAGATGCTATGCGGTGTAGCACTGGTGTGCGACTTTATGATGCTGATACAAAGTTACATATCGAGTCAATGCACAACACAGATGCTGAAAAATGGAGCAAGGCGATCCTCGAAGATGTAGCCCTACAAAGGAGCAGTGCCAGCTGGTGCAAATATGTTACACAGCAAGTGAGTCGGTCTACAAGACTAAAATTGGTGACACGGCTTGTCACATGTGCAAAGGAGCAAGTGTGGGGTGCCAAATATGCTCTTGCCTTCGCAAGCGTCAATTTTGTCGACGGCAAAAATGATTGTGGAGCTTGTAGCAGCGTGAAAGCTGCAATTAAGCATGGTGACATTCCAGATGATTAGGTGTGGGCAGACAAAAGGGGGCACCTTCGAGTTTCTCTGCAGGCATGCGGACCAAATTAAGCTGCATCAATCGCTTGTTTTGACTAGTACCAGCAAAGAAAGTGTAATAAAATTTGTTTAACTAGTACCAGCAAAGTCGTGCTCGAGCTAAACAAAAGGCTATACAGACTCAAGCTGGTAGAACGATTCAAGAGACACGTGTTGATTCTGTTAATACAACGACAGTCTAACTAGACGATCTCCTGGTCACAGCAATAATCATTTGCAGTCGATCATTCACGCTGCAACGGCATTTCATTCAATCAAAAGCCAAAGATTAGTGTTGTGGTCTATCGATATGAGAGAAATGGCACTCGACGCGTACGCATACGTCTTTCCGAGAGCTGTTGCGAGTGGTTGGCTTGGCATTGTCATATCCCCGACGGAATTCAGTCTTAAGCTCAAGACACTACATCTACACAGATTAAGCTTAAGTGACTGTTTCTGTCCATGTACCTAGCGCTGCTTTAATTGCAGCATTAGTCACACAAAATCACGTGCTGCCATTGGCTTAAAGTCCCCGCCATATATTTTCTCTGGAAAAATGCCCCAAAAGGTAAATCTATTTGGTAAGATTAATGAGTACGTGAGCTCTTCGGGCGAGAAGCGCCTAGTACACAGAGGATAGTTGAAATAATACAAAATAATTTATAATTTTTTTTTTTTTTTAATAATTCATATAAAACATTTTGTTCAAATTTTGAATTATTTTTTATGAAAAAATTATTAGATAGTGATCAGCTGCTTCGGCACCCTCACTTCGTTAATTGTGGGTGGTGGACACAGTGCAATGCAACGTTCGATTCGGCCTTCCGCTGCTGCACTAGACAACGTTGTGCTTACCGATTCCTTCGCGCCTGAGATTGAAGTATAACAATAAATTGTCATCCGGGAAATTGCAGAGGATACATGTCGAGGGACCGTTCACTATTTATCCCAACGGCCAGAAATCCCATCTTCTTTGACTTTTACATTTAAAAAGATGAATCAAAAACCCGAAAGACTTGAAAGAAAAAACAATTTATAGTTATTGCTTTCTCTACTGCGTGAACCTCCGTTATATAAATCAATCCCTTTCAGTCGGATATAAGCCCGCTCTCCCTTTATTCCATTCCTCGCGGTCCAAGCACTCGCAATCAATGCTCCTAAAATCGGAACCGGCGTCATGCTTGAATGTCTTCGTTCACGCAGCAACACATATTTAACTCTTGATCTAAGCTCCGCTTCAGCTCCGTCGTCACATCCGACGTACATTGCCAATCGTGCTCAAATGTTTGTTCCAGTTACCGGTGGGGTAGACCTGCAGTCGGCTCCCCACCTCAAGCCCGTATTTTGGGCCCGAGAATGGGTATATAGCGGGCCACCGAATACGTCACTCCCCGTACCGCTCCATACGTTGACGACGACGCGTGCTTGACCTGAGAGCTTGCGTAGTGTGTTGCACCACTGATCGTGCCAAGCACCGCACCTGACGCCATTGCCACCTTGTCCGTCGTATAACTCGTCGCCCGGACTGCCGTGTTGCCAGTTTTACGAACCGCGCTAGATACTCCACGCACCGCTTTATTCTTCGTATTCACAGCAAATTGTTGACCTCTATAGAGCTGGGTAAACGCCACCGAAATCGTAGCGTCGACCTTATTGTCGACCGAGTTCAATACAGGCACTACCAACGATTGATCAACATCAAAAAGCGTCTTGCCCGATACTGTAGCCAACACCGTGTTGACGGTGGCTTCACCCAAGCGAGCAAATGGCTTGACCACGCGAAAGCTAGTCGTGTAGTCATACACATTTTTCGTCGTCGCATAATAGTACGAAGCGCGCATAAACCATGGCCGATGCGTCTCCGCAGCCGCCACGATCTTTCCAACTTGCTTGATCGGTGTCCAATTGGCGCTGTACACGAGATCCAAGGTATGCGACGCCATCAAAGCGCCATATGTACACGATAGGCGGCGGTGGTCGAAGCTCTGCAAGAAATCTCGCAGAGGCTGTGAGGCCGACACTAGTGGCTTCGCTTCACCTTCCTGCAACACAGCAAGTGTAACTTCGTCCGACTCGGTCAACGCTTGCACATTACTGAGAAGGAATGAATGCGTAACAAAATTAGATCACCCAATGTGCGTCACATCAAAAAGATTACGCACAGTCGCAAAGATTCGCCAATGTCAGTGTCAGCAGTCACGAGCTGCGTTTGACGCTCGGTATTACCCACAATTACTTGCACCCTAAGTTTCTCTTCAGGCTTGTCGCCTTTAACGGTATCGAGCCGATGAACTGCAAGACGGCAACAAAAGTGTCAGTAAAGTCCTCCAGGTACAAGCTTTGCTTGCTACCAAGACGTACCCTGGACAGTCAGTGTACCGGACACCACCATCTTGTCCTGGTTCCCGTCGAGACTGTGCGCGCTGGAAGCCAAATCGAAAATGGAGATTTTAATGTGACCTCAGCCAGCATGGAACTTTCCAGTTGCTCGACATTCCCTCTCTCCCAATCGGGATGGGTGCTTTTCATCAATCTTCTAGTTGCAGTGGCTCAAAAAATGACTTGATAGTTGTATGGATCAATAGATGGACACCACTTGACCTCGCAGCTGCAGCAGCGCAAACCTGGGGAAGTCCGGTGTCTCACTGAAAATAACGGCTACGAAATTTGAAGCCGAGCTTGAAATTTGTATGTCTGAATCTATTGACGGAGCAGTTTTGTTTTGCCTGTGCTTGTTCTCTGTCTTAAAATATTAAACATGCAACGCTGACGTACGGCTGGTCATCTTTGCTGTTGGCTGCGCCTTACAAAAAGCAAGTCATTTGCGGAAGCTTCAATGAAATAATTCTGCCTTACTCATAGACACACTGCCTTCATCCAAGCCCCACCACTGTTGATGCGAGAAATCTTCTACTGCAATGAGAAACGGTAGTGTTTTTGTAACGAGCACAGAATTGCCACAATTTTGGCCGCCTTTCTGACTGACAAATTAGGCGGTCTTAATGGAGTGAATGGCAGCTCATCGCGCTGAATGTAACCACCCATTGCACTGGATGTAACCACTCGTTGCACTGGCCAACTAACTGATGCAGCTGCTGCTCGCAGGACTTTTGCAAATCGAAATTTTGATCAACGACATGAAGCGTGATTTAATGCGTTCGGTTTCTGGAAAGTGCTCATTTCTGGCGGCCTTGCCGCACATTTAGTCGGGTTAGCTATCAAAAGCCTGAGTTGCAATTTGCTTGATTTCTTCTCACGGACAGTTAAACCGCTTAACTGTCCATTAACCGTCATATGTAGCCTCAAATAAGGTTTGACCTAGTAGTGCCAGAACCAATGTACAGAGGCGTCACTTTGCGGACAGATTAGTGATATTGGCAGTACTCTGTTAGCAATTTCTGCAATTCAATAATACTCATTGAATCGTACGTAAGATAGGAGCCATGTTAAATTTACAGCTTTTCAGTATAACACCGTGCATGTTCATACATCGAGCGCTTCGTCAAGATAACACCGTTATCTTGACGAAGCGAAAGCGCATCACTTGGTACCGTACACGACGGACTGTGTCACGTTTACGATGTTCGTTAGTATGAAATGCTGAGTGCGTTGCCTTGATCGCGATCCTTTCCAATTTAGCACCCTCGTAGGGTTTCCACACACATACTGAGGAAAACCTGACACGAGCAATTTAAGCATAACTATAATAATACCGGCAAGCCAGTACATTACTCCGAATATCAATGAACTCGCTAGGTTACATAAGCGACACTTAAATAAATTCGAACTGTCCAGCGCCGCCAGATTTGCAAGATTCAAACACTTTTTTTGCGCTTGACAACTCAAAGATCTCGCCATTTTTTAAAGCACCCTCTGCCTCACTTTTCAATCAATTAGCCGTACGAAAACCCACATCTTAAGCCCAAACATGCCGACGTCTGGGACGCTTACATTCATGGTGCAAGGCATCGAAGCCACTTTTGGCGAAGAGACGTACGTTGGCAAGAAGCTGGCCGTGCGTGTGGCCGTCGGCAAGTCGGAGTACACGACCACGTTCAAAACACCTGACGCACGCATCGAGGAGCGCGCCACGCTGCAAGTACACGAGGCTGCGGCCGACTCCATGCTGACGATTGAGTTGCTGCAAGAAAAGACGAAAAAGCCCATTGTGCGCACACATAAACCATTGGCCGACATCCAAAGCAACCCATTGGATCGGAAGATGACAATCACATTCGGCGCCAAGTCAGCGCCCAGTACGGTGCTGCTCTCCTTCAGTGCGGACTGGCGTTCGAGTGAGTCCAAAGTTGTTCCTTTTGGGACACCTCGGCCCTGGTTCATGCGTGTGGGTTACTACTATGACACGACAAAGAATGTGTACAATTACACTACGAGCTTTCGCGTCGTGCAGCCATTTGCCCGCTTTGGCGAGTCTACCGCCAATATAGTGGTGGAAAAGGTCAGTGGCAAGTCGCTGCATGAGATTGACGAGGCTTGGGTTGGCCCTGGCCTTGACGCACTGGACAATAAAGTGGACGACACGATCAAGGCTGTGGCTGGGACGCTGTATACGGGTCAACAATACGCACTCAAGAAGAAGGACGAAGCTGTGGAAGTGGCGTCTCATGTCGTCAAAAAAACAAGCGAAAAGGTCTCGGACGCTGTGGGCGCTACGGTACACACGGCCTCAAACGTCAAGGACTATGCAACTGAGAGGGTTGTCTCGGCTACGTCCACGGTGTACGGGACTGTGGCTAACGTGGCCGACTATACGAAAATGCAAGTGGTGCACGCCTCGTCATCGACGTACGGTACAGTCAAGGGCGTCACTTTTACTGCACTGAGCTACGTCCCCGTGATCGGTCCTAAGATTGCCGTCTAAACAGATAGTATTGGACGGTTACTGTAGTCGCCATACAGGGTCCCCCTTGTATATATGTAAGGAGCGGTGGCCAATTTCGTAACCTGACGCGTGGCGTCTCATCGACTGAATGAAAGTCCATGTGACACGTTGTCGTTTCCGCCGTTATATCTTTTTTCCATAAAAAATGATACGATATGCCTTTGGTGTTCATTTGACGGGACGGGGAATAATAGCAAAAAGATATTTGTATTGAGGGAAGAAGGCAAGGAGAAGAGCAATGGGCTCATTCGTAGTCCTTGTTTGAATTTGCAGCGACTGGCGTAGTAGCTACAATGAGCGATGCGCTTCAGCATGATTCTTCTGGAAGGTATAAAGTCGCTGGCGTCGACTCCCCTTCGCCTTTTGTTCAACGTTCGGATACTAGTTTTTCATTAGTAGACATTTTCAAAGAGTATTATGATACGTTTTTACCAACGTGAGTATAAATGTCACCAAAATAGCAAAGGATCTATCTTTGAAATCATCTAGCGTCACAGGTACCCTCACTAGCCTCGAAAGGACTGGAAGTGCTGATTGATGCACAAAAAAGGGAGGCGCAAGTGTAAATCGGAAGTATAAGGAACGAGAGATTGTTCGTCATAAAGTGAATGTAGAATATGACCGAAAAATCAATATTATTATTCCCGCAAAATGCAAGAACTAGTAAGTTGAGTTGGGTGGGTCGTCGCTTGATACACCGTTGGTAGTAAATATGAATCATTCTCAAACACTAGTAATATGTTCCCTTAGAGATCAGAGGTGGTGTGGCAAATGTTGCTTTGTTGCGGTTAAGCGATAGTGTGTGCATAATGACGCCGCGAAAAACATTGCAAGACGAATCCGCATTATTGTACCAAAAGTACCCATGTGCTCAAATCCATGTTGTACACTTTTACATGGTACATCATCGCTGCCTCTGAGGGTGTGTAGGGGTACTCTGGATGCCTTTTTATGCATAGCCTGAGCGGACAACTTG
>RCHQ01000298.1:0-49069 GCA_003676415.1 Plasmopara muralis
GTACAAACCACTGGTGCGCATACGACAAAGGGTCAGTTGATCCAGTCAATTTTGTTCCCAATCCCGATGCGTTTCAAATACAACGAACATCTCAAGGTGTTGATTGCCGTACTGTTCGTCTATGCTGTCATTGCCTGTATTCTCGTGATCAACTTTTTACTGAGCAACGGAAAGCTGAACAATCGGTACGCTGCTTTCTGCTACGCAATCTTTGTTCTCTCGGGCGTCATTAGTCCTCTACTTCCCGTTGTCATTACAGTCGGCCAAATGAATGCTTCGCAGCGTCTTGAAAAGCTTGGTGTGTTCTCGCTTAATGTCCAACGGATCACACTCTGTGGCAAAGTGCGCATTTTTTGCTTCGACAAGACCGGTACGCTTACTAAGCAAGGACTTGACTTTCTTGGTGTACAGCCCGTCCACAACTGTCAATTTACTTCAATTGTCAAGGATGTAAAGGACACGCTGTTATCTGAAGAGTTGTTATACGCACTTACTACATGCCATTCCGTTGGGTCACTTGAAGACCGTCTTGTGGGAAATGAAGTGGAGGTACGCATGTTTAAGGCCACAGGCTGGGAACTGGTCGAGAAGGAAGGTGTGCAGCCGTACGTACGTTCAAAGGTGGACCCGGCACTCCAGCTTGAATTCATCAAGCGTTATGACTTTGACCACCACCGCATGTCCATGAGTGTCATAGTACGAAACCGCAAAAATGGCAAGTACTACGTCTTCTGCAAGGGCTCGTATGAACGTATGCAACAATTGAGCGCTCGAGGCAGTATCCCGGCCGATTACAAGAGCGTAGCCGACCGTCTCGCGAAGGACGGGTGCTACGTCCTAGGTCTGTCGTATCGCGAGCTGCCGAGTGACTGGACGCACGAGCAAGTTGTCGCGTTTGCTAATAACCGCGAATCCGTGGACGAGAATTTGTCATTATTAGGTCTCATTCTGTTCCGCAACGAGCTAAAGGACGATACAGAAAATGCCATTGCAAAGCTGAAGGCAGGAGACATTCGGACGGTCATGGTCACGGGTGACAATGCCATGTGTGGCTGCTACATTGCGCGTAAGAGTGGCATGCTATCGTCGAGTTCGCGTGTGCTTTTGGGCGAAATGGTGTCAAGGATTGAAGGAAAGAAGCTCGTGTGGCGCGATGTAGATTTGGATGAGGAGTACGACCTGGCAGCAGTTAAGATGATGGTTGAGCGGGGTGATGACGTGGAATTGGCCGTCACGGGGGTGGCGTTTGACGAATTAGTGGCAAAGGGAGAGATCAGAGGACTACTGCTTAACATCCGCATTTTTAGTCGTATGACACCAGACGGAAAGGTCGAGTGTGTCAAACTGCACATGGAGACGGGCGCAGTGACTGGTATGTGTGGCGATGGTGGCAATGATTGTGGTGCTTTACGCTTTGCACACGCTGGTGTCGCATTAAGTGACGCTGAGGCTTCCGTTGTGTCGCCGTTTACGAGTAAGTCGAAGACGATCGAGTCGGTCGTTGACTTGTGTCGTGAAGGTCGTTGCAGTGTAGCGACATCTTTTGCGTCTGTGAAATTTCTCATCATGTACGGTCTCATTAGTTCTGTGCTTCGATTGTTCATGTACTTCCACGCCATCAACATTTCGCAGTGGTGCTGGATCCTGGCCGAAGGCTTTATGCTCGTGGGGTGCTCGTACGTCATTACATTGTCCAAGCCACTGGACGAGCTGAAAAACAAGCGTCCGACGTCGAGTCTTATTGGACCTACGACGCTTTCATCTATCCTGGGACAAGAGGCCGTCAATATTATTTTTCTCAGCTGTGGCATCCACATGCTGACGTCTCAAGTTTGGTATTGCCCGTTTTCACCGGATGATGTGGATGTTGCCAAGTGGTGGCTAATGTCGGATAACCACTTGGCCACAACTCTGTTTTTTACAGTCATTTTCCAGCAGCACATTGCAGCGTGGGTCTTTAGTTTTGGCTCAACATATCGGCAACCGGTTTGGAAAAACTACATGCTTGTGGCCTTTTTTACTGCGGCTGGAGCATTGGATCTGTACTTGCTTCTCGGGAAGCCGAGCATTGTTACTGACCGCTTTCGCATTTCAAGTGGTACCAATGTCGTCGGCCTTCCAGACATTCCGATGCCCATAAGCTTTCGCGTGAAGTTACTTGCTCTGCTTCTTGGCAATGTCGTTGCCTGCATTTTATTTGAGTACGTGGTGGTTCTCGGCCCCGTGCGGTCATATTTACGCAATAAGTTTCACACGGACATGATTCCGATGAAAAAGTAGGCAGCGTGCGAACGTATAGTTCTAATGGTTTTTTAAATGACATTTTCGTTAAATTTTTCAAAATTTTGATGCTACAGTCTTAGACGTCGCAATATCTCACTTAAAATTAATTGCACAATTGAATACAATGTGGTCTTAATTCGCTGTCGCAATTTGGTATCCTTGAGGTTAATAAAGCGTTGAGGGTAATTGGTTTGTACCGGCTCTCGATGACGTCACGGATAGACGCATGGATAGGCACACTCAAGCTGGATGGAGAGATAATTGCGCCGGTATGGCAAAAACTCTTAATTTGGCTCAAGTACGTGGTCGGCTTAGAAGTTGCGAACATGATATCCTATGATTATATTCACTTTGAAATCCTTCTTCTTTCCGCACAAGTGTCTTCGCTCGGTCCATCCTCGCGCAAAATAGTCTGTAATTATGAGTCCAACAACCATGACCTTGGTGGATGACGTCTCGGCCAAGGTCGCCGTCGACAAATTCAACGGCGACAATTACGCTACGTGGAGTCGCCACATGCATGTTTCTTACTTAAGGCAATGAACGTGGCGTGTCGTCAACCGCGAGGTGCTTTCAATCTTTGCTGATTCTCGAACTTCAGACAAGTATGTCAGGATGAGCAGAATTAAATTGAAGCAGATACCCACCACGTTAGTGACGACAGCAAATAAGAGTGGGTTGCGTTAGCGCGTATTTAGGTGCTCCTCGGCGGATCGCAAAAGATTGGTCGCATCTAATTGATGCGACAGCTCCTTGGCATGAATATTTTCCCATCGCTTATTTCACATGCCATAAAAAAGCAAGCGTACTGCTACAATTGTGAATTAATTGAAGACTGAATATGAGTCCTACTAGGTGCATCAAGGCTGTCCAAGAAAGCTACTAAGAGAAAGTGTGACTTCAGGTTTCCGACCTTCTATACTTAGGACCAATACGAGTCGCAGAAAACTATCTGTCAGACTCAAAAACTTAGTATAGCCTTTATAACAAGGCCTCAAGTAACTATTAGCAGTCAAGTGTGGGGAAAACTTTATTTAGATCTATCGAGAGAAACCCAGTGATTTTAAATCCTGCAAGTACTACCTAGCATAGTAATTTTTTCTAATATGCATCAAACAGAATCTTTTAAACATGGACTGCTTTTTTTGCTAAATTTCGTACTGTCTTCTTATCTATCTGAGCATTTTTGACGATGAATAAGTCATTCTTGCTGTAGAAGTTGTCGAATTTGTGCGAAAGTAGCTTTTTTTTGCTGTAGTACATAACGTGGCTAATTTTGAGCACGTCTACCGGTGATTACGCTAAAATCAGGCCTTCAAAAAGGCACTAACAGACTCGACGAGCGAGATACGTTATTTGTTGTTTAGGTTTGCGAAAACACCAGCAACAACCGTCGGCATGAGATCTAGCGATTATATGCCTTAATTCACCGCCCAAGGTGGTGGCATTCAGATGTGCTTTGTTCATCTTAATGTTATTGAGTCGGGCGGTCACCAAAGGCCCCGAACCTTCATACTAGTCGGTGCGACGCTCCTGTCTGCTGCCCCACGAGATTTGATTAGTAGGCGGCCCAAAAATGCTCAGAGGGCTCCAGAATGCCTGCCAGGTCAATCTGGAAGCCGGTACCGCTAGAACTGCGCAATGACTAGACCTACCGCCGACCGGAAGCTTCCAGTGGTAGAGTTTCAAATACTTGGTAGTAGACATGGCGACTGCGCTGTTTAATGTAATTTTGGTATAACGGCACAGGTGGCCGGTATAAGTCCCTAGTAGTGTATTCACGTCACTGCGTAGTCCTCGTTGGCGAAGTTGTTTTCGAGCAAAGAGAGTGTGGCTCGAGTGACAAAAAATTGCGATGTCATATCTATACAATTCACGAAATAATTTTACCGGTCGTTACAATAAATTCGTGCATTGACTTCTTGTTTTGCTAGTGCGCAAAACGCTTGGCATTCAACTTAGACTTGTCACTGGTAGATCGATAGCGAGCCGATGGTAACCTGAGATAGCATCTTAATTTGTAAGGTCAAAGCAAACGACAAGTTTGCCGAAAGCCGTTTTGGACATGCTCAAACAACAGGACAGCGAGAGGTTTACAACTGCCGACGGTGCCTAGATAAGACTCGAGGCGACGTCAACCTTTCGTAATCACCTGGTTTGGACCTTGTCAAAACACTTGGACATCTTCGTTATATTTTGTATGTACGGACGCGAGGAAGACAATGCTTGCCGATTCGCTTCGAAGATCTCGCATTACATAGACGGTCAAGCTGCTTTATCTCAATAAAATAGTATTTCTAATTTACTCTGATCATCCCAACCAAAACAAGCATTTCCAAACTCATGACATCCACGGCAATATCTTTACCAATTACTACTAGGAAACGTTGGAGAGCTCCCTACTTAGATTGTGAAAGTCTGAAAAGACTATATTTAAACGAAGGATTTCTACTGTCCAGACGTCTGGCCTTGGTTAATATTGCAAATTGAGCTAAAAATGCTCATTCCTATTTCTCAAATCAAGTATAATGAAGCACGACAGTGTCAGACAAGTTAGACAAAGCCCTGAGCCTTTCGAAATTTAAGCTTAGTTTCTTATTTTTACTTAATAACCAGCTTCTTTGCAATATAAGCTTTGACTCATGACTGACTTAAGTAGACTTTGAGCAAGTCCATTTATACGCTTACTACGATACAGCAGTTAATTATCTATATATGTATCATAAATGAAATGTTTCTTGCATTTGCTATTATGAGCCCATTACGAACGCTTTCGGCTAAGATGCGAGCTATAACTCCAACTTGGGTAAGGCGTGGCCGAAATGTCACGTTTTTAAGAAAAACCAAACTCACAGAGCTTACATCCTACCAAAAGCGTTATTGGGTCACGAGCACACCTATGTATATAAAAAGCGCAAGCGCGGACACTGGTCAGAGTCGGTCACATTGCTAGCTATAAAAAGTACTAGAGATAGGCACTAACGGAGTTAGGAAATCGTCAAAAGTTTAATGTATTTCATGAAGAGCGTAAAATGGCACGTAAACTATCAAGCGGTGTAACTTCAAACAACATCCACTGCTTTTTTATCAGCGACAAAGGTAGATGGAGAATGAGTGGTGGTTTATAACTGCAATCCGTAAGCCGCACCTGAAAACAAATTTTGCTGCATGCCATAGATGGCATAAATGGCTGTAAGCCAAGACGTTATGATGAGGCTCTATCTTTGCGCGTAGAATGGCATGAAAATTACAAAGCGGAGCTCACGGGAAAACAGCTTGACGCATGCCGTGGGCGCTGGATGCTTGTCCTATAGCTAAGCCGTCAAGGGAATGGCGATGAAGATGTACATTGAGCGACATGCTACCTACTAAGCAAAACGCTCGTCGTGAACGTCATTTACTGCATATACGGCCGGCTATAAGGCTCTTAAGATAGCACATAGCTCGTTAATTAGCGATCGTAGTGAGCAGTGTCTGTCGTAAGTCATGGCTGAAATACTCGACCAAAGGCCGAATCATCTACTGCGTCGCTTAGTTAACGATGTGTTTTTCACAGAGTGAAGAATCGGAGAAGCGTCGCAAGTTGCAAGACATCAGTGCATGATAGTACCAATACGCTAAGTCTTTTTAGCCGCTTTTAAAAGACGAGAATGCATAATGGTCATTGAGAAGCGACAGTCGTCTTGTCTCGGACAAAGAGGATTTGACGAAGTCGTGTCTGTTAACGACCATCGTACTCGTCTGTATACATATAAAAAAGAAGCTGCTACATTCATCAATGCTGTACTTGATCTGGAAAATGTCGATGTTACAGCTTGAAAACCCATGACACAGTCAAAATGGTGGTCATTGGACCAGAAGAAGATTTAAACGTTTCATATCTGCTGAGTTGTTCAATATAGCGACCGTAGAAATGATGGTGCACAAGGTAAGATATAAACGCTATAGAAAGCTTCGCATTCGATCTTTTTTAAATGAAGAAGTGCCAAGATGTGATCGCACAAGGCCCGCCACCACCATCTTACCTAATGAAGCAGGGCCTCATTAATTGACGTAATTTCTGGGAACGAATACAACGTAGCATAGAATGGCTTTTACCAAAAGTTGGACTAGTATCATTGACGCACGTTTTCGTGCATAGCACTAGGTGTAGGTAGTCTGAAATCGCCGACATTATGTTTTTGGAAAGTGCAATGATAAGTGGTGTATCGTGCACGTTTGTAATAAGCTATATGCGGCTATTCTCTTGCCAAAGACGCCGATTCTTTGATAGATTGTATTGCAAAATAGTGCACAACGAAACGCGCATCATATTGTTGATGCCTCGCTCTAGATACATTCGCCTATCGCCAGTTACACTCTCCTTCGCGTGTAGCAATTTTTAATCGCGACATGCGTTAATCATCAACATCATGCATTCTGCGTGCATTGATGAGCTTCGCCCTTCAAAGCTTAACACGCTGTTTGTGACAAGCCGCTCCTACTATCACAGTGGATCACGTGCCACTTCATACAAGATTATAAGCTTAATCATACTGCTTTGAATTAAAGCCAGCCATGTCACTCATGACACGAAGTAGGTAATCTGTTAAATGATCATCATAAGCGGTTTGTGTACTTAAGTATGCGCAATGCCAGAGCCTCGCCAGTGGTGCCTTAACTTTACGCTAGCCATGTCATCGCCAGCATTTAGCGGGTGTCACTTCTTTTCATTCCGCTCCACGCATCTGCCTGCTGGATTCAACACCAATAATGTCTATCTCTGACTTCAATCTACAACGCATTGACCCAATGGAACCAGTGTCCCGCACCATTTGCGCTTTTCCAGCCTTGTAGAGATTCGTCAAAAGCAAAGCTGGTCGTACACTTGATTTTTGAGAATTCGTTCAATCCAGGATTCGTCGAGGTCCAACCAGCATCCAAGTCAAATGCCAAATAGTGCTCGACGGTATCAATCTCGACCTAGGTTCATTAGATTACATCCCTAGTTTATCTCGCTAAGCGAGTAGTGACAACGTCAGTCGCTACGCGTCAGCACATGGACAATTTCTTCGGCAATGCAGAGTCAAGCGTATTTGCCCAACGCTACCGAGTCCAAGTGGAGAGGCCATGATTTACCAAAATTCTTTCAATTACCCCTACAAGTAGCAAACCAGGTTTACACATACATTCTATGTTGAAAGGCAAGATGCTCCCGAGGATCCGCCTAGCGACCTTCTGTGTCTCCCTAAAGCTTAAACAATTTCCTTGGTAGACTCGTCTACTGAATGCTCCTGGCATACTAGACACTACTTTGTGGTGGATTCTTTTTGTTGGAGCCTTGGCGTGCTCGGCGCAGGGAACAAATCAGTTACAAAGACCATAAACGAAGCACCAATGAACGTTCGTTTACTTCTCTTCGTCAATGTACCTGGCCGACCGATGCACCATGGGCGTGACCTCCCATTTATGTTGCTGCTTGGACTTTAAACCTGGCTTTCAATGCCACTTTCACGGCATTCTACGAGACAGGAAATTGTACATGTAATATATGTATAAGCGTAGTCCATCAGTAAAGATGGTAAGTGCAGCCTCCTTTAAGAATTTTTGACCAACCCAGCCAATAAGGTTTTCGCTTTTAAACAAAGTCCAAAATCTGCTTCTTACCCTGGCTGTCTGTTGAGAAACTTGACCGCACGCTACGCATAGTTAAACGATTAATTTTCTGCGGCAACTGACGCTTCGGATCAATACAAGCTGCTGCCTCAAATAAGAATTTTCACTTAAGTGCCCTTTTTTTTTCTCTTTACCCTCTCTTACTCCGTCTGCAATAAGGCGAAGATCATGGTTATTTCGACGTCTCCGACCTATCTTACATTCTCTATACATTAATCGGATTATGTACTGTTTTTCTTTAGCCCCATAGTACCTTCTTATTAATGTTTGCAATTTATCTCATGGGACAGGCCTTGTGTGAGATGCTGAATAGACCTTGGCAAATTAATTTTGGCAACGATTATTGAGAGCTTCTCTTGCGTGCCTTTGCTGCACACACGTGAGGTTCACTATGGGACGGGGACTGCATACAGCAGTGGCAAAGCCCAACAAACTGTCGACATGTAATCGTTAAAAATTCTATATATTGCGAGGTCTCCTCTGTCATACGACCTCAATTTTACTTACCGTCAGGCTCTCAAACTTTCACTGGATAGATAAACAACCATATTAATATACCAATTCTACTTGCGATGAGAAAATTTGTTGTAGTTATGGATACTAAAGCTTTAAACATAAAAAAACTACAAACGGAAAGATCAAAGAATTGATTTAATAGCTAACAAGAATACAAAACCCTCATAGTCTTCTAGCTCTTGTATTTAATACTGCATCTACCTCCGAGGGAATGAGGTTTCTGCTAGAGGGCTAAGATCACGTGGCTGCATGTACTTGGGCAGCTAGCCAAAAATGAATTTTCCTTCGAACTTGTACTCTAAATATGTGTGGCCACGGCACCTGTCATTGATCGAATTACAATAGCCGCAATTGCTATAGGTACTCCGTGTGCAGCAGACCGCAAAGAAAATATTTCTGCTTCGTGATGCTATCCTAGTCCGTGCAGCAACTGAATATGATCCTTTAGGATACGAATAAGTGTAGATCGTAGGTTCTGTATTCGTAACATTGGTCTCTATTATCAAAGAAATAGTGATATCTGGCCACTACCATACATGCTGCTTAAATAATTCAATTGGTAAACTCAAATTCGTAAGTGTTGTGGTATTTTATTTATACAGTCGCCCACCCTTCGCCTTGACTATACAGCCGTGCGGTCACCTATGACGCTACGGCCTTTTTAGACTATACAAACGTGTACGCCTTTGCGGTGCTCAAAGACTATACGCCACAATATACTAAGAATGAGGCACTGTTAGCTAATCGAGGGCAGCAATAGTTGGCCTAGACTGTACATTCATATAAGCTGCCGAGCTGCTGCGTCGTAATTGATCGATACATGCATTCGCCTTCCAAATTTGTATAGTGGCTGTTTATTTGATGTTCAACGATCTCTCTATGACATGTCTGGGTCCAGCGGTGCAAAACACGGGCCAATGAGCAGACGTACGGGGTTATCGCTTTCCGTCATCAGTGACGTTAATTACATCGGCTAAGATAGCGCAAGCTTGCGATTTAAGAGGAAAACAGAATGCCCTGTTACAGCTCAAATCTGTATGCTTTTTGATTCAAAAGACCTATTTAGCAGTCTCGGCACCTTCGCGCCACATCCAAAAATTTGTTACAAAATACGCTTGGACATGAGCGCTCCTCCGCCGCCTCCAACTGCTGCCAACGATAGCATACAACAAAATGCTGCGTCACCACCGCGCAATGGACTAATGAAAGAAGACGTAGTGGGACGAGAACTTATTGAGTGGCTAGAGAGCAACGGGGCAGACAGCAAGAAGCTAGTGCTGCAAGAATACGCGCCCGAGGTGCGCGGGGTGCACAGTCGCAAAGTGCTGGTCCCGGGGGAGCGCATCCTTGTAATTCCAAAAAAGTGTCTTATCACCGTGGAGATGGGTAAGCTCACGGACATTGGCCAGAAATTACTGGCTCGCAATTTGGACTTCGTGGCCCCGAAACACATTTACCTCATGATGTTCTTGCTCACGGATATGGAGCATATTGAGACATCCTTTTTCCGCAATTACTACAGCACATTACCATCTACACTCAGCAATATGCCTATATTTTGGTCTGAAGAGGAGCTTAGCTGGCTTAAAGGCTCGTATATTATTCAACAGATCCAGGAACGCAAGGCCGCTATTCGAAAGGATTACGACGTCATTTGCCGGGTACGATCGATTTTTTTTGCTTACAAAACCAATAATATTGTGGCTAATCATGTTGTTGACTGCTGTAGGTGGACCCATCATTTGCACGCTTCTCGCTCGACCGCTTCAGTTGGGCGCGTATGATTGTCTGTAGTCGAAACTTTGGACTGACAATCGATGGAGTGAAGACAGCAGCACTTGTACCGTTTGCAGACATGCTTAACCACTATCGTCCGCGTGAAACGAGCTGGACCTTTGACCAGGGCATTGATGCTTTTACCATCACGTCACTTGGAACGATAGGCGCTGGCGCTCAAGTGTACGACTCATACGGCAAGAAATGCAACCATCGTTTTTTGCTGAATTATGGCTTTGCAGTCGAGGACAACACAGAAGAGGACGGCCGTAATCCGAACGAAGTGCTGATTGACTTGCAACTGTCACCTGCTGATGGCCAGCTCTTTTATGACAAGCGAGCGTATTTGCACGAAAGTGGCATCTTCACGATGGACGCCCGACTAAGCTGTTCACATTCAGATACAAACACACGCGAGGGCTTTAGCTTTGCTCGACTGATTGTTGCCACTGAAGATGAGTTTACGACGATGAAGAGAAAAAGCCCGGCGCATTCGTCTCCACCGATTTCGTTTGGCAATGAGATTCGCGCACTTCAGTATCTACGAAACTTGATGACCCACCAGCTTAGTCTGTACGGCACAACTATTGAAGAGGACAATGATTTTCTGGCCTCAAAGCAGTATTCGCTGTTCTCAAATCGCATTCAGGCTCTATTTTTTATCAGGGGCGAGAAACAAGTATGCCGATACTTTCAGGAGTTATCCGACAAAATCATTCCACTTTTCAGTCTGCCGCTCGCACAATGTCGTGAGGAGCTGCACCGCAGCTTTGATGGAGATGGTGACATTGACCGCTACGCACAAGATGTCATTGCCTATCTAGTCACGCAGGTGTATCGCGAGAGCTAATTTTTGCCTACTCGCTCAGTGCGATAGACGTTGTAGTGTAAAGGCCAAGCGTACATAGTGTTATACAGTGCTTTTCTTTATGAAGTAAAATCTAGAATTGAAGCAAAGTTTACGTTTCTTCATGAAGAAAGACAAGGATGACGAGATACCGCATCTTTACTTGTTCCTGACGGTACACAATAAACTCATTGTATAGCAGTGAGCCACTGCCGTCGGATGGCATAAATTCGCCTGTAGGAACAACTACACCGTCGGCCCTATTGTCAAATTTAACACATTTAAAATGACAGCAATCGGTAAAATAAGATTAAAAAAAATCGTACATGGTCTCGTAGTCTTCAGCAAAAGCGGCCATGCGACCTACTCCATGCGTGCTATCGCATCGCTTGACTTTTTTCAGGGCTGTGTACGTTAGATTCTCTGCCTTTTTAGCTTTGTAGGGTGTACCCAAGGCTACTTCAGCTAAGATCAACACGCCCTGTGATGACAGATACACGAGATTCCATAAGATCGATAGCATTTCTATCGTACTCACAGGCAAACCTGTGGATTTTGTGACGTCGTCCAGCAATAATTTTCTGATTTGGACACAGAGTCGGCAAAGTAGATCTAGAGAGTATTTGCCAGATCTTAGAATTAGCACCAAGTAGCACTAACGTTTGCAAACATATTTACTAACCCCTTTGCCAAACATGTACCCATTGTTTGGAGCCTCTGCTGGAGCCACTCGAAGTCCATTTGACAAAATACCGATCATATTCGACAGACGAGATCCGTGCCACAACAACTGCGCCAACGCAATGGAATAACCTTGAAAAAGACGTTGCAAGCACCAATGTCTAGCCTTTTCCGAACCTTGTGATTGTTCACCGACTGGAAAATGTCCTCAAACTTGTCTAGGGTCGGAGGCGGCAAATTTCGACCGAAATCGTGTGGAATAAGCGTGTAGAAGTCGCTTGACAAGCTCTTTAAGGTGCTTTCTAAGCGGCGAAGTTCACCAGCATTTTGACTGGTTACTCGTTTCACCCGAGTGGATCTGCGAACTTTAGACCGTGTAGCGGGAGGTAAATTCTTGGTACCAATTTTGTTTAGTTCCTCAATCGCATCGAGTACGACAGAAAATTGTTGCAACAACGCGTAACCCTGTGAGATTTGTGCTTTTGATAGCTTGCCTGACCATGCCAGATAAAGAAAGATGTCAGCACAAATGTTATCAAAACAAACTACAGCTTTTGTGTTATCAACCTAATGGAAATCGCTTTGAATCCAGATTCATATTTGCCACGTCTCGTGCGATCAAGTCAGCGTCGCAAATAAGCTGCAACAGACATTAGCTGTCATCGTGTTTTGCTCTTACTTCAAAACTTTCTAGTAAAAGCAAACCTTTAAAACATCTTGCATAGTCTCGTGCAGAGTCGATACTACCTCTCCTTCCTTCTCGTCCTCGCTTGTCTCTACCTCCTCTTTCGGCTTTTGGTCGTCAAGCTCTAACCGACAAAATGATAAAACTTCAAATAGTCATTGCCGAGCCATATACCTTTAGAGTCACTTACCAACAAGCACGTATTTTCCTTCCACCTTCTCGAACGGCTTACTAAGCGGCCACTCGTTTCCGCTCTTATCCTGAAACTTGCTAGTAAACGAGGATTGTGCTTTTTCCAGCGACGCATTGTAGTGCTCCAGCGCACGCTGCAAACTAAGTTTTAGCCATTATTTGACATGACACAGCTACAGCGTTCTCTAGACACACCTGCGGGTTTTTGGCTCCGACACGTCCTCACTTGCGGAAAACTATATACTTTTCGTTATCCTGAATCAGCTGCATCATATAGAACTTGTTGTTGCTATATTGAAAAGTCATTAGTGAACTTTTGCTTAATGCTAAAAGCTCGCTTCAACCTCACCCATACGTCCCGAATGAAATGTTTGTGTAACTAAGCATGAAGGTCCACAAGACGCCATTGGTGTCCTAATTGACCGCAAACATAGCCATCAGCCATCTATTCCGATTCTACTACAAGAGAAGATCGAACCTGGTACACCTTTGCCGTGCTGCTGTAGCCACTTAGCGGGTCAACGCGCCTTGAAGGCATTAAATGTCCGAGATGGCAAAAAATATTGATAGGTAATTGTTTATTCAAGAGTTACAAAAGAGCTTTAAACATACGTTCATAATTACTAAAAACGACTAAAATAATGGCATCTCAATATTACCAAGCACAAGCGACATTCTGCATGTCCAGGGCCACAAGGTAGCGTAATTGAACCTGCTCGCGGCGGTACACGATAAATTCGTTGTAAAGTAAATGGTGGTTGCCGCCCACTGGCTTAAGCGCTCCAGCTGGCACAACTACACCGTCGGAAAGCGTCTCAAACTCGTTTTCCAATGGTGCCACGCGTCCAAGTCCGTGCGTGCTGTCGCATCCTCGCTGGTCTTTGAGTGAACTCGCCATTCGACGTTTTGTACGGCTTTCCCAAAGCAACGTCGGCAAGTAGAAGTATTGCCTGTGAATAAATATTCAACCAGGCGAGCTTGTTATAGACAGCCAGAACGAAGTGCCACGATATGTCCATCTTACCGTTGGATTCCGGGATGTAGTACAGCAATAATTTGCAGACTTTGCTAAGGCGTCAGCAAAGTACAACTACGAACCACATACAATAAGCAAGACTAACAATACAATACTTTACACAACTCACTCCTTTGCCAAACTGATATCCGTTTTTGGGGGCCTCAGGCGGAGCTATACGTAGTAGACCCTGCGATAATATGCCAACAAAATTTGACATTCGGGAGCCATGCCAATAATCGTCAACATTAACTCAGGCCGGTGCACGGTTGACAAAAGCAATATCCAGCGTACCATATGGTTATCAAGAGATCTGAGAACGTCCTTGTGAGAATCTTCATCTGGTCGTGCAATCTCGACAATCGTCTTGATATTGAGCTTGCAACCTCCATTTGTATTATGGATAAACCTACCGACCATCTTTCGTCAGCCAGGTTAATCTCGAACACAGACGTTTGCCGTACCTTTCAATAATTTTGTACTCCTTGCCATGCTTTTCCAAGGGTTCCATATTTGTGTTGAGCATTTGCGAAATCTCCAGATTTGATAGCACCTCGAGTAATTCCAGTTTTAGTTTAAGATCAGCCATTGAATTGATCACAGGGGGTAAAGAGCGGCCAAAATCGTGCGGGATTAGCGAGTAAAACTCGCTAGAGAGTGATTTAAGATCGGCACGAAGCGCAGAAAGGCTGGGGATGGTAGCCGCAACTAGACCCTTCGGTTTTGCTTTCGATTTTCGTCTACTCTTCGCACCAGCTTTTGTAGTCTTCGTTACTGCTGTAGTTGTCGACAGCTGCTCAATCTCGCCAATCTCGTCAAGAACCGTTGAAAGACGTTGCAGGACACCGTAGCCCTGCGTAATTTGCGCTTTCGAGAGTTTTCCTGTGAGAGCAAAGCAAGTTACTTCTAGTGTTTTTGTCTTCTCAAGTTAGTAGATTTACCCAAAGGAAAACGCTTCAGATCTACGTTCAAGCTCACCATTTCTCGTGTCACTACCTCCAGATCACAAATTAGCTACCAGCAGCGATTTTTTTTTACCATCACCACTTAACAGGCAAATGAGCATTATGTTTATCCCACCTGATCGATATTTTGAGCTTCTTGCGGTAGTTTGGAGGTCACAACATATTTTTCCTCTAACTTTGTACCGCCATTGGCAGATGACACGTCCGGTTCTGTGTCGTCCAGCTCTAGCAAGAGACAAATTCATCACATTATATTGACATAGAGTCTACAAGGCATCAACACATTGGCTGACTCACCAACGAGACAATATTTGCCCTTCTTTCGAACAAACGGCTGCGTAAGTGGCCACTTGT
This sequence comes from Plasmopara muralis, assembly GCA_003676415.1. Classification (NCBI taxonomy): domain Eukaryota; phylum Oomycota; class Peronosporomycetes; order Peronosporales; family Peronosporaceae; genus Plasmopara; species Plasmopara muralis. The sequence goes on from RCHQ01000298.1 coordinate 14,970, forward strand.
TACCGCTCTTGGACTGAAATATCTATTGAAAAGCTCTTTCGGCGTGCTCTGCACTGCTAAAAAATTCTGACTGTGATTGTGGCGTCTTGGCGCCGACACGGCCCCACTTGCGGAAAACTACGTAGCCTCCGCGGTCAACAATGAGCTGTCCCATGTAAAATTTATTGTTGCTGCCGTTCAAAACAGGAATACGGATTGGACTTAGATAGGAGATTGCTACTAGTCGTACCCATAAGTGCCGTACGAGATGTTAGTCAAATTTAGCATAAAGCTCCAACGCAAACCGTTCGTGTCCTGTCACAGCGTAGAGGTGAGTGGTTGGATGAGGCAACTACCCCTACTATAGCGTACGCGATAAAGCTCAGCATTGGCGCTGCAATTACCCTGGGGATCGACGACTGTTGCAGTTGATGTCATGGCTGCAGGATGAAAAATGACAAGAACATGAGCGATAACCATCACTCACTTGAAACATCTTCAACTGTATTGGACCTTTTTCAAGTACCTCTTGTCAAGTTATAGCTTTAAAATTTGACGCACTATCGAGATAAACACCCATTCGACAGTTATCATACTCAACCGGCTTTTGACTTGAGAATGGATTCTTCAATGAAAGAATGAAGAAGCTAGCTGTGTTTATTAACAGAGGAGGGTCGTCACGAAGGCTCTGACGCGCAGATACAGACGATTGCTCAAGTGAAGGCGACATTGCGACCCCTGTGAAGAGGATACAGCAAATTGGTTACTAGGATTATTTTCATCGGCGAAGGACGTAGTGAATGGGCGAATTGCCTCGTACGATACAATTCGCAAAGGAAGAAAGTATTTCAAGGGCAAGACAATTGAGCTCGAGCAGCTCTTGTAATCGCTCTTGCAAATGTCGATCAAAGAGAAGAAGCTGGACATTAATCAAAAGCTCACAGTGCTGATGCAAACGTATACAGTTGTTTGCCACAGAGACCAAGACATTTTCACATCTATCATTCTATGGTTAATCAGTTATGTCGCTAGGCGTGGTGTGCAAACTAGAAGTGCCAATTACAATAATTGTCACGCGCTTCAGATTCCGCATATGTGTCACCTTTTATCTTGTAGAGATTCATGGCAACAAGCTTAATCGCCACGCAGTGCTCTTGACCCGCGCTAGTGTAGAAGACATATTCCGAATTGCGATTTAAAAAACAACATCGGTCATTTTGTATAAGTTGAAGCGCATACGAAATTACTGAAATTCTATGGCTCCTGCTTCAGTCAGCGTGGTGCATAGAATATTAAGGCAATTAACAGACCCTAAGCTACGTGTGCAGGGTGGCTCGATTACTCATCGGGACGGTGAACGCTGTTCAGAAGACGCTTTGCATCAGGTCAGACTTAAATTTACAATTTTACACCCTACTGATACGAGCTAGCGTTGTCTTTTTTCAATTTTTTTCTTTTTCTCAAAACGTTTTTGTTGTATACAATGGCCCAAAGGGGTATCGTATTAGAATGGTCTTGTTTATGTAAAGCCGTCACGTTATTTCGATCAGACGACCATTCGAACGGATGTTGTTTTAGACTTAAATCGTCGTGCGTGCTTACTTTGTGACAGGTCTCGTTTCATCTGCAAGCGCTCGTAGCCAATTCTAAGCCCACGCGGGAGAATTGGCTACCTAAATCCTCACAAAAGATTAGAGCTAGACAGAACTACCTTTTTGTATTTGACGGAAGCACACTCAGCGCTACTTCAAAGACTTGTTAGCCTCTATGGGCTCGAGGGGAAGGCTGCACTTACAACCCTTCTGCTGCCAAGCGGCTGTAACGCGTCATGGCGTTCGGTCTCTACAAGTAAAGTCTCCGCTCTGGAGCTCAAATAAGACAGGCTCAGGAAGCCCTAGCGGTAGCGTCTATATAGGGTGTAAGCTGGTAAAGCTAAAGAATGCGGTATGATCAGAAGTAATCGGATGCGCGTGACCTTTGCACTCCCAAACTCACACAAGCTGGGCACTCCTTTTTAATACAACTTGAAGTAATTTGTGTCCTGGGAGCCCAAGAATAAACAGTCGTTCCTTCCAGCAAACTTCAAGCTTTTCTAGCATTCGCGATTGTTTTACCTTCAAGTAAGGAAGACCTGAGCTTCATTACTGCGCTCACGATTTTTAAAAAGCTTTTAGCCTTTATCGTTGAAGCGTTAATTCCCAAACAGATTAAAGCGACCGTGGCCCCCTGCTTCGCACTCAACTCTTAGGAATGCAGGCCGCAACGATGAAAAAAAAGATTTAGATAGCTTTTTAAGTAGACAACGGTCACAGACAGGCTCGCTCTTATGGCTTGCCTTGGATGACCAGTTTCTCGTTCTATTGGATAATATCCAGAGACTCGCTGACATAGGTCCAGTTCTGCCGAACAAATGAACACTTTGCTGCTGTGATATATAGTACACATGATACTTGTCTGTCAAAGGGATGACGCCAAAGTGGGCCTTTTTGTTTCGCTCAATGACGTGAGGGGATCGCTGGTAGAAATCACGTCCTCAGAGCCAGAAAATGCTGGTCACCACTAGGATAGAGCATTTACTGGGAAAGACCTTGATTTTCATGATGAGTGTGTAGTTGACACACGCCGTAACAACTTTGCTTTTGGTCTGCTGGATAATCACGCAAATGTACGAGGGTATTCGACCTAATTCGAGTCTTGGACAACTCTGACGTGACGAGAAAATTTGCGCGACGGTGAGTGATTGCTGTCAACCAAAAATGTTAGTTGATTTTCTAAGCCAGAGAATTGAAAATGATTCAGTGATTGATTGACTGGCTATTAGGACTTGTTGGACGTCTTTAGATAAAAAAGACCTGACTGTGAAATTTAAAGATTTGGTTGGCACCGAGTCCTTTCTTTTCTTTAAAATGAGCATGTATGCCTTTGTCCTAGACATTTTGTAGCGAAAAAACTACAAGTTTTGAATTGTCAGACAGGGCAAGGCCATAGGTGTCTGCCGTCCAGCTCTGCGTAACAGGGTTAGGATAGTCACTCTCCCGCTCATGCTATGTGCGCGAAGCCTGGATACATGCGCCCCACCCGAATATAGAAGGTAACAAAAGTCTCGATATCTCCACGAAGGTAGACGTAAGAGCACCTTTAAACGCTTTCTTAGCGGTAATGAAAGTTTTATCAGCAACACCAACTGACGCTATAAATGGCGCTTCTAATGCGGGGTAAAACAATAGGTATCATTAAGCCACCAGCTCTGATAACAACTTCTGCTAGCGGATAAGTAAGTTTCGAAAGACACTTTGAATAACATAGCTGCACATGTGGGTAGCAAAGTAATACAAAGTGCGGGTAGCAACGCTCCGCAAACAGACAACGCAGACCTGATTGATTAGCGTAAATTCACTATTGGGTAGATGTCGCAAACAAAATCGTGTATCACATTGGTTCGCTCCAGATCGGGCAATTCTTAAGAAAGCAAAGTTACGGAACCTTAAGGACCTTAAATCTTACATAAATCGAATGCCGGAAAAGGTGTTTGCAAAACTCTTGAGAGATCTATGTCTTAGACAAAGATTTTTTGAATCAGTTTTATCGACATCCTAAGTTGCGATTTCGCTCAGAGATCCTAAAAAAAATTACGATCCCGTATATTTTCTTTTTAGTATTACTAAGTTATAGTGTTCAGAGATCTACTGTAAGAGATCCTACTGGTTAGAGAAGTTTGGTACGAGGTTGACCTCATGCCAGGCACAAAGTACTGTTTCACAAGTCAATAGCCATTGCCACGAGAGCACTGTGAGCTTATTAAAGCCTTTTCAAGGAAAAATCAACGGCATGATGCGGGAGTTATCTCCGCATTCGTTACAAACTTCTACGGCTTGAGAGTGGAATGGAAAGTTTGGCAATAAGTCATGCTCATAATGAAATGAAGTGTGCCTAAAGACCTATAAAGAACAAACTTGCTGGCTAACAACATGTCCGGGCATTTGCTTTATATAATTTAGTAACCAATTATATTAACAAAGAACTCGGGTATACTCAAATGGTGGTTGATATACCTAGCGGTATGCTGTTGGAGCTGTCAGTGCTGCCATACCAAACGCCCGTCGATATTTAGTTGTTTAATCAAACAATTAATTTGACAAACGCGAGCTTTAGCCCATACATGATTTAAGTATATACTCGTCCATTGCCGCTCTATAAAAGAGTTGCGGCCACCTAAAGCAAGTTTTTCGTATCATAAAAAATATAACAGCATAACATTGCGTTTATGCGTAATAGAAGCTTAAACTTCTCGGTTAAATTGTCAAAAGCCCTTGCAATAAGGTCGTACGATTACAGAGCAGTCCCGTCGATCGTTCTGGACGTGCACAATAGCAATCGAGCTGTGGCTGAGCGATTAATGACTCTTTCGCTGTACTACGATGGCGTCCGGCCACAAATCAGTCCTGTCTATCTATCTAGACGTGCACAGACGCAATCGAGCCACAACTTTGTAAAATTTGACTCATTGATGCACTACAACGTAAAACTAACACAAAGTTTTCTATTTATCTACTATATGTGCACAACCTTAATCGAGCCGTGGCTGAGCGATTTATGACTTCTTCGATGCGCTACGACGGCGTAAGGCCCCAAGTTAGTCCCGTCATCTTATCCAGACGTGCAACGACACAATCGAGATATAAACTTGCAGATTAGGACTCTTTTGATGTACTACGATGTGGTACGAGCGCAAATCAGTCCAAGCTGTCTATCTAGCAATGAACAGAGGCAATCGAGCAATAAGTTTGTCAAAAATGATTCTTTTGACGCATACCACGTCGTACGGCCACAAATCAGTCCTGGTTATCTTTCTAAACGTTAACAGACGCTATAGAGTCATAAATTTGCGAATAATGTCCTTTTCAATGCACTATGACGTCGCACAGCCACAATTATGTCCTGTCCATCTATCTGGACGTGAATAAGTGCAATCAAGCCATAACTTTCCAAATACTGATTATTTTGATGCGCTACGATGTCGTACGGCCATAAATCAAACCTATCCATCTATCCAGACGAAAACAGACGCAATCGAGCCATGACACAGTATGACTTTTTTACCACTACGACGTCGTACGGACACAAATCAGTGCCGTCTATCTATCTAGACGAGAAAAAAAGCAATCGAGCCAAGAAATTTAGATATCTTTGAATGCATTATGACGTCGTGCGGCTACAAATCAGTCCCTCCTAGATGTGAAGAGACGCAATCGAGTCATGTTCTTGCGAATTAAATGACTTCTTTGATGCGATGCAACATCGTACGGCCTTCAATTCGTTCTAACACTATTTAACGCGCACAGCCGCAAAAAGCGGCGATTTAGCGATAATTAATTCTTTGATGCGCTACGACGTCGAACGGCCACAAATTTGTCTCGTCTATCTATCCAAACGTGCACAGAGGCTATCAAGCGATAACTTAGTAAAAAATGATTCTTTTGATGGATTCATCCTGCTTATTTATCTGGACTTCAATAGAAGCACTTCAGCTATAACGTTTCGATTAATGATTCTGTTTATGCACTCCGACTTTGTAAGGCCACAAATCAGTCAAGTCTAATTACCTAGACGCCATAATTTTGCCAATAATGACTCGTTTATTGAGCCACGACGTCGTGCGGCCACAAGAGAGTCTTTTCTGATTATTTGGACATGTAGCGATAAATTCTATCCGAACTTTACAATAATGACTCTTTTGATGCCATACGACGTCCGGCAACAAATCATTTCGGTCTTTGAAGCTGGACGTTTATAGACGCTATTAAGCCGTATCATCGTAGATAATGACTCATGTGATGCACCACGACGTCGTACAGCCACAGATCAGCTATTAAGACGTTTACTGACGCTATAGAGCCATAAAATATCGAGAAATGACGCTTTCGATGCGCTACGACGTCGGACGACCACATAGGAGTCTCGTCTGTCTATCTAGTTATGCATTCAAAGATTGCACTAGAATTTGGCAAAAATTGACTCTTTTGATGCACTACGAATACGACCTTAACCGGCCACAGATCAGTCCTGTACTTTTATTTAGACGTGCACAGACGCTTATAAAGCCATACCTTTTCGAATAGTGACTCTATCTTGCACTACAGTGTCGTTCGGTCACGGACCAGCTAAGTAGACGTTCACCGACGCTATTGAGCCTTTTCTTGTACCGAAAAACCTTTTTAATGCGCTACGACGTCGTAAGCTCAGTGCTCAGTCCCGAATGTCCATCTATTTATGCATCGAAAGAATTTCACCATAACTTTGCGAAGAATGACTCTGTTGATGCGCTACGACGTCGTAGCCACTTATCAGTCCCGTCCTTCACTCTAGACGTTTACAGACGCTATAAAGCCATAACTTTGCGAATAAAAACACTGTCATTTCGCCACGGCGCCAAACGGAGTCAGTCCTGCCTTTCTGCCTGAGCATTTCCAGGCGATATCAAGCCATACCAATGCATCAAAAGAGTCATCATTTGCAATGTTATAGCTTGAAAGCTTCTGTGAACGTTTAGAGAGATAGACGGGGCTGACTTGTGGTATAAAGTCATTATTTGCAAAGCTATCGCTTGATAGCATTTGCTAACCCCAAGAGAAAAAGACGAGACTGACCGTTGGGCGAACAACGTTATATCGCATCAAGTCTGTCATTAATCACAAAGATATAGCTGATAGTGCCTGTGCACGACTTGAGAGATAAACGGGGCTCATTCGTGACCGTACGACGTCGTGCTGCATCATAAGAGTCATTCTTTAAGAAGTGATGGCTTGATTGCGTCTGTTCACGTCTTGAGAGATAGACGGGGCTGATTCGTGGCCGTACGACGTTGTACCGTATCATAAGATTTCAGTGTTCGCAAAGCCTTGGCTCGATCGCGTCTGTCTACAGAGATAGACAGACGTCATTGATGGCCTTACATCGTCGTAGAGATATTTTTCACAAAGTTATGAGTCTGTAGCGTCTGTAAACGGCTAGAAAGATAGGCGGTCCTGATTCATGACCGTTCGACGTCGTAGTGTATCGAAGGAGTCAATATTCGCAAAGTTATCGCTTAATAGCGCCTGTCAGCCCCGACGGGACTGATCGCTGGGCGAACGACGATCAAAAGAGTCAATTTTGCCAAGTTAGGGCTTGATAGCGTCTGTGCACGTCTAAAAAGATAGACGGGATTGATCAGTAGCCGCATGACGTCGTAGTGCATCAAAAGAGTCATTAATCGCACAGATCTGGCTTGATAGCGTATACGCACGTCTAGAAAAATTCGGGACTGCCAAACGACGCGTCTCATGATTTGCTAAGCTCTGGTTTTGATTCTTCTGCGCACGTCGAGAAAAATAGATGGTGATCTCTTGCCGTACCACGTTTCAGCGCCTTAAAGTGTCACCGCAAAGCTATGGCTTTATTGCGTCTGTGCACGTCGGGATACATAGACGGGATTAAATTGTGGTGGTACGATCTTCCAGCGTCTTTGAAGAGTTATTATTCGTAACGTTATGCTTGTTTTGCGTCTGTGCACAACTAGAAAGATCACGGGACTGATTTCTGGTCGTGCGACCTCGCAGCTGTCCGATCGAGTCATTAATCGCGAAGCAATAGCTTAATTGAGCTGACGCACGTCTAGAAAGATAAAAGGGATTGATCTGTGACCGTACGACGTCTCAGTGCTTCAAAAGGGCCGTCCGTTGGAAAGTAATCGCGCAATTGCGTCTGTGCACGTCTAGATAGATAGATGGGACTGGTTTGTGGCTGTGCTACGTTCAGCACCTCAAAAGAGTCCGTATTCGCTGAATTCCTACTCATTTGCGTCTGTGCACGTCGAGATAGATTGACGGGACTGCTCTCTTGGCTGTACGACGTGTCAGCCTTTTACAAGATTTGTTGTTAGCAAAGCTTTGTTCTTCTTGCGTCCGTGAATGTCTAGGAAGACAACCGGGGCTTATATGCTTTGCGCTTCAACAGAGTCATTCATCGCTAAGTTATGACTTTGTTGCTACTGTGCACGTCTTGATCGATAAGCAGATTTAACTTCTTGCCGTACAACGTCTTTGCGCTTCAAAAGAGTCTTTATCTTCGTCGTTGTGGCCAAAGTAAGTCTGTGCACGTCCAATAGAATGGACTGATCTGTGACTGTACGACGTCTCGGAGCGTAAATGATTTTTTCCCTCTAAGTCATAACTTTATTGTGTCTGTGATTATTCGAAAGGTTGACGGATACTGAGCTGTGGCCGTACACCTTTCCAGCGCTTCAAAGAACCATTGTTCGCTAAGAAATTGCTCTATTGCGTCTGTGCACGTCCACAAAATTAGACGACATAGATCGGTGATTGTACAATGTCTCAGCGTTTCAAAAGAGTCATTGTTCGTCGGCGCACATGGAGATTCTCGCGCTTCAGGTGAACGACCGTTTAACACTCTCCTCGGTCTTAAGGCGACTAACGAATGCAATCAAATGCAGACTAAAGACTTACCTATATGGTGCATTGCTTAGCCATTTTTTTGTCCAACGCACTCAAACAAAAACTTGTTTTCAACTCTGCAATTAAAACGAGGACGACATGTCTCCTTCGAAGTCTTTCAATATGCAAACCGGTATACCTGTCGTCCACCATTTTGAAGCGCCTCAACGGAAAGCCAGCTTTAAGTATTAGAGATCTGCTTAATGCAACGCCTGTGCCTTGCGCTGTGAGAGGTATTGTCGCTGTACGCAGCGACAAATGTTGACAAACGTTTGCTTGCCAAAACCGTACACTTCTGAAGTTGATTAGAGCGTAAGCATGGCAAGAAGCTCCGACACTTATTTCGATATAATGCACAATACCAAAGCACTTTCGACAATTGATTCGCTTAATGGATCGATTGATTGCGAGCCAATAAACTTACATCTGAGGTTTACCGGATCGTGGATATTTCGCAATTGAAAAATACTATACATTTCGTGGCTCGTACGGTAGAATAACTCCGTATGACGGTGATGCCTATCGTTACCTCGAGAGCATCATGCAACTCGTTGATATCCTACAGTAAGGTAGCACGGACGTATGCAGGAGACAAAAATACCATACCTGTGTAGCATCGTTAGTCCCGCTTTGCATTGCGTGGCACGTACCTTTAAAATGTGATAATAATTGTTTTACATCATTTCTCAGCAACTTATCGAGGAAATGTGTGAATGTTCATTTACAGCAGAAGGCATTGGCTACATGACATCAGCCCATCTCCTACACTATAACATGACACCTATCGTCATCGCTGTTATGCGCCACCCAATGAAGCCGATCCAGCTCATTGAAGCTCTGCGTGTCATGTCAATGTCAGCTTCTCCGTCTCCTTCTCTCATTATTGTGATGAACTTCTGATGCATGTAGCCAGTTTGGAACCTGGCCAGAATATTTGAGCATACTATTACAGATCAAATTCACCTTGCCGGGTGCTTATAAAGATTCAGCAGCTGCCAATTTTCTCAAAAAAAGTAATCGGACAATTTATTTTTGTACGCTCAAGCAAAAAACGATACTACGCCAAAGAGGCAGACATTTCGGCTAATTATTTTCAAGGGGGGGAGCTGTTTGGGGGCTATGCGCATGTTGGCGATGGACTCGCAGATGCACGACACTGAGCGCCTCCATGCAGACTATGCGTCGCGTGTAATACACGGCCTCTCGGGCGGCAGCGACACGGGAAAGGAAAGTGACGCCCTTGACGACAATGTGGATGAATTGGACCTTGTAGACGGTTTTCCGAGCTCATCTGCGCGTGTGAGGTCGCGTCGGCGCTTTGTGAAGGCAGGCGTGACCTCGTATGAGCTTTCGTTTTCTCGTCGTCCTACGCGCAAAGCTCCGGCCTTGAAGGTTGAAGAAAGTGGCGACCAAGACGCAGACGACTCCCATTCGGCGCTGCCTCGTCCTACGCCCGTCGTGTCGTCACTTTCGAGTGTGTTGAGTGAAGTGATGACGGGCAAGACACAGGCGCTCAACAACATTATCGACACGACTCCCCCTCAGCCGAATGTGACGTACGTGGTCGAACACTCTCCTGACGGAACGCCGTACGTTGCCGCGTCGGATGGCAATCGATATTTCGAGAATTCGACAATCGGCCAAATTTTTTTAAAATCTGCATCTAGGCACTTGGTACCTAGAGCAGAGGAGTCTAATTTGGGTTTATCGCAGTCCGGCGGTCGGAAACATCAGCAGCAATCGGCAAAGAGTCCAGTCATGTCAGGTGAAGCAAATGTCTCAAGTGACCAACCAGCGGGAAGTAATGTGGCCTATAAAAAAGGAGCAAAGGTGCTGCTGCGTCTCAAAGGTTTTCACAAAAACAAGAAGAAAGGGTCAGCCAGTGACTTGGTAATTGGCCAGGACAAGGAGACAGAGATGCAAGACACACAAAAAGGTTTTTTAATGTTAAACATGGACAAGAATCGTACAGATTCTCGCAGGAGAGGGCAACGAGAATCTGAAGAGCCAGAGAGCCCAAGTGTACAGCTGCTCGATTCGACTGGGTTGTTATCTGCTCAACAAGCGAAAACTGATTTGCTTGCAAACGGTGATACAGCCAGCGTCTCTAGTAGCACCAGGTCAACCAAGATGTGTCCTGACCTTCAGTCTAAGGACCTACCGGCGCCACCTTTGGCTTTTGACGCGTATGATGAGGACGACAATCCTATGTGTCGGTCTTTTCAGAACGTATGTGATGTGGACTCTAAGCGTTTAAACGCACACGACGACGCTGACGACGAAGAGCAGGAACACGATGACGTGCAGGATGACGCAATAGGAGATGATGATATTCCTGATGCCGATTCTCCTGACTTTGTTGGACGTGTTCGTGTGTCTTCAGGCGCAACGACCGTGTCAGAATTTGTGGGTGGGTTTAAAGGCCAGCTTTCTCGACGATCAGGTGCAAATAGATTAGTTAATCGCAAGCGAAGTTTGCGGCATGCGCGTCTGACACCAGAGGAGCAAAAAGCAGCTGATTTGGCAAAGAAAATTCGCGAGGCGTGCAACCGGATTCCACTTGAGTTTCGGGATGAGTATGTATCTCCTGCAGCCCAAGAGCTTCAGCAGAAGCTCCAGATAGCTCGTCGAAAGTGTCGAGCTTCCAGTCGACATGTTCACTTTAACACGAACGTGCTGGTTCGGGAGTTCGATGTCGAGTCGGAGGAGGAGGATGACGGCTACGATAGTCCCGACGGGATTGTGCATGCGGTTCAATTAGTAAGTAAGCGTGACGTAGTTTACGCAGAAGACGTTGTTAATGCTGTCCCAATGGAAGAGTTGGAGCTTCTTGTCAAGCAGCATCAGAATATTGCGCACAGCTGTCCGTCTTCTTTAATAATAGACAATGCTGACGAAGCGACTAGGAAGGTGCAGGATAATCCACTGACGTGTTCTCAGCTTAAAAACGACAAACGGATGTCGTTCTCAGAGCTTTGATGAGGCTGATGATGACAGAGGGAGACCCGTCGCCTAACGAATAGGAAGTAGTGTATCTATTTGGAAGGAGAGCAGCGAATACACGATGCTGCCGCACGTTATTGAAAAGCTCCTATGTTCCATCTGTTTGCTGCCGCCTTACTCAATGACATTGTGGTAAACCTGGTGGACATCTCCATCTTCATTCAGGTCACCAATGAGCTTGTCAAAGAACTCACGCTGCTCACTTTCCAAATCTAAATACTCCTTCAGACTGTAAATCAGCTCAGAAATAGTCGGCTCCAGCCCCACTTTTGTGAAGTCCTTGCGTACGGCAGCTAACTCATTGGGAGCACACGTGACTTGAGCCAGGCCTTCACGTATCTCGACATCGTCAGCACCGGCCTCGAGCTTAAATGCAATGAACTAAAGTCAGCATTGACAGCGTAGCATTAGCAAATGGAGTTTCGGCTTCATACTGCAAGTTAAATGAGTGAGTCCTCGTCAATCTTGGGCTTGACTCTATCGCAAGACTGTAATTCGATCTATATACGACAAATTAGACATACCCCGGCTGATCAAACTCGATCCAAAATAAATACCTCAAGTAAGCCCTTTTGCTCGAACATCCACGCGACCGACCCATTTGTTCCTAGAGTACCGTTGTATTTGCTCAAAATGTGACGCAAAGCGGGAGCTGTTCGGCATTTATTGTCCGTTAGCGTCTCAATCTAACCGCACGCGATCGAAAGTAAAGCGGTAAGCTACCGATCCTCTTCCTTACATTTTCTCTCTCACCATTAGCGCACTTCCGGCAGGACCTGAAGCCTCATAAAGCACAGCTTCCGCGTGGCTTCCTATAGCCAGCATAACTATCACCACTTCCAATAAAAGCGTGGCTTATGACCTAGCATTCGAGCCTGAACAGTACCGTCTTTACCGTCGACACCCGTTTAATTGCCGCCTCGATCTTGTCTTTTGGCATGTTCGCCGCCTTTGCCTTGTTTACCGCCGACACGAGCCGCTTCAGTAAGCAAGCAATGGCCAATCATATCGTAAGCATTCACTGTCACAACTAGGATTATCTTCTGCTCGACACACCACATTATTTGCGTCACCTCCCACCTCTACAGACGAAGGGCTCAGCCTCGTCAATATAAACAGCGTTTAAAAAAGACGTAAAGCGCCAAGCGCCATACTTACACTTGGAGATGACCATAATTTCACGCGCTAATTTGGCATTCGTGGCCGTGCGTTTCTGCCGTCAAATACAACGCTCCTTGTCATTCAATCGCTCTAACGTTTCAACAAATACTATTCGTACCGCGTCCGTGGCATTCTTTATGCCCTGAATGGTAGGACCGCGGCCCATACAGCGCACGTTCTGATAGTAGCTGCCTCTGATGGCGAAGAGAGAGCAGTTGGAAGCGTAGAGCTTACGACATTGGGTAAACATCATGACAATAAAAATTGGTGCGATGGGTCCCGCCCGACACATAGTGAATACAATTTTTTCAGTGTAATCATTATAAGAAATACAGTTTTTTTCCAAAATCCAAAAACCAAACAAATGTCTCAAATAAAGGTTGTTCCAATTAAAGATACTGTGAGATATTCCATGACAGTCGTATCAACAAGTTCTAGGAGGATAGATCAATGCAGCAACTCAGCAATGACCTGCTTAACTCGCGTCTCAGAAATTTTACCTCTGCTCAAGACATTGGAAGTCAATTGAAAACGTGCCCATGCCATTATCTATGTCGGTCACTATACCCTATTATACGCTTTTTTTGCGCTCTCGCTGACGATATTCCAGACGACACATCGTAGTTCATACATACGATTTTTTTTCTGCACGTCAAACTAATTTAACTAACTGTTTATAAGGTCACATTCGAGATGTACTAAAAACCATTTATTAACTATTGTTGTATGTTATTCTTACCTCGGTGGCCATAGAGAAATTAGAAGCTACGTTCAAAAAGGTTTCTGTGATGCCCTACTTGACGGCGTCACCAACATAAGAATTTAGAATGGAAGAGGCATCAATTTAAACCCTTGTTGCATCCCTATGGTGACTTTTAAGACCAATGACATAGTTGGGAGCACTCCAAACGGCTTTCTCTCGTCCGTCAACGCCAAGATCAGAAGCAATTGAAGGGTTATTCATCAAAATCATCCTTGTCTTGGCTATCCCAACAATTTTTGGCGATTGATCGAACAACAGCTTTGCGAGACCCGTCTCGCCAGCACTGAATAAAGGACTCACGCTTCGACTCAAGGTGGCTACAAAAGCCAAAGCAATGCGTTGCGAGCTCATCTAATGCCAATTTCAAGCGTAAACTGTTCGAATGGACCATTTGATCTAGTGTTAAGAGTCAATATGAAGAGTATGCAGCGGACCGATAGCTCAACTTTCAACCGAATATTCGTAAGACATCTTACGATATGTTATGTGACCGCATGTCTGTTCAAACATGTTATTTTGTTCCGCTTAGTGTGCAAGCTCACAAACGGAAAGCACTTCGTTCAAGGTGATCAAACTTTAAATTGTAATTTCACTCAGTCCCAAAGCAGATTCCTCAAGTCAATCGTGGTGATGACAGTGCTGGGGAGCACCCCGCACCTGATGCAAAGCACCATTATTTCCAGTCTTCTTACAGCGCCAAGTGAAATTCTTAGGTGGAATTTGGTGCGGTGCTAAAAACTCACACGAAGTCGCCGTAAAGTCGCGCTGAAACAGTGGCTCTATAGACTAACGTGCGCTGTTAGATGACCTACAGGGAGTAGCTTTAAAGAAGCCCTTGCAGTGCACAAAGTAGGTCGGCATTCTAATTTTGGCGTCGTGACCTGCATCAACCGGAAAGAACTCAATCTGAAAGTCTATCTAATCTTCGTTAGACCCATTATCTAGAGAGTGTGTTGACTTTCACGGGACGGCGACTAGCATCGATATCTAGCGATGGGCTAGTCACATAGCTATTCACCCGCTGCATCGGTGACTTTGTCCACAAGGCCCACTTGAAAGTTGTAATCGCGGGTTACTCACAAACTTTGTTTTCAAGACCACACTAAGCGACCTCATCATCGATGGCATCTCAGGTCGAGTCATTGTCCATGGAAACCATGGCCTGTTCTGTGTTTTCGGGTGAAGCATTGAGCCGATTGATGAGTATGATGTCAAGTTTAAGGTGTACTCCTAGTTTTTGTTGTCATCATCCGAAGGCTCCATCGTAGTCCCAGTGTGAAAATATCAATATGGGCTTTTGCTGGAGCACAAGCGGCTTTCCTTGGCGTATAAATCACCGGAAGACGAGGGTGCAACGGACAACCAATTCGATGAGAGCGATAGGCGTGTGTCCGCTGCCGCGGTGATATCAAAAGCCGCCCTGTCTTAGCGAGTCTCTGTTGAGAGAATTATCAAGGTTCGCTGCGGTACAGGCGCAGCATTTGTTGCCGCTGCAGTTTTTGTCATCAGCGCAGTCTTAGGTATAGCGGATAATTATAGTACAAAGTCACTTTTTAAGGCCAAATAAACCGGTGGCTTGAACACCGTAAAAAGACTTGGTCGACCGGCAGCCCTCTTTTCTGCCTGTGTATTATCCTTATGACCAATTGGACTTTCGCGTAAACGCTCAAAAGTGATGTGTAACACTCATCCTTCGCCTAATAAATACAATTAATGTTTAGTGGAGCGGAATGAAATGCACCGTAAAGTAAACCCAATCTTTTGTGGTTGAGGTAATTCCCAGTTAAGAAGGAGCTTGAAAGAATGGTGGCTTTTGGTGCACATCAGGCAACCAGTAAAGGGCTTGCTGTAAAGTTCTAGCAACTTCAGCCGTTCGCCTTTAAATTGTAAAGCCGTTTTCTCAACAGAGCCTGTATTTTTAGATTTCCATGCCATTTCGAGGGCCAAGCCCAAAAGAATGTATTCAGGGACGAAAAATTTGGTGCATGTTGTTCTTATTAAGACCCTACATGAAGATTGGAGGTAATTTTGAGCGTCGAGGTGAAGGAAATGCTCATGACGCGTTCCTCATGATGGCAAAATTGGAGAATGCACCGGCGCTTTTTTAGTCGTAAAAGGTGTTGGTGTGCGTGCTGCGTCAGTTAAGATGCAAAAAGGGGCTGAGACTGCGAAATCTGACATCAGAAACGATACATTTGCGAAAGCTTCTAACTTTAGCCATCGGGTCTCTCTTTTGTCTTGTCTTAGCGGAGTCCTGGTTGGTGAACATTCGAAATATCGTCGTAGGCACACAGGAAGCGAGTTTGGCTTTCTGCTTAGTCATCACATAAAAATTCGACCAGTTTATTATACAAAAGCTGGCAGAGAAATAATGACTACAGATTTTTTTGCCTATTGGACGTGATTTGGGTCTTAATTAAAAAAATTGCGTATGTCCTTGCACAAAATCGGATCTAAATAGTTAAGAACTGGTTCTCCTCTAATCGGAGTAAGAAACAAGTGCGGATAGAGACGATGGAAAATTCTTTTGGTGGCGTCCGGTTACCTTACCTGTATTATTTTCGCTGACGCATGATTCGATAATTTTAGAAATAATAAGAGATAACGTCTCACGATAAAGCACTTCATTCGTCTGGAAAAAGGGGTAGAATGAAGTAGCCAATTTATTCTATAACTTATTACCAGAAAAATTAAAGCAGGCACTTTCTCGAACTCTATCCTTCTTGCTGTAGAATCGCAACACATAGACCAAAGAGCATTTTTGTTGATTGCTATCTCAAATACTCGGATTCATAGACATACCGTGTCCATTGTGCATTTTTGTAGGACAAATATCAGTGTAGGAAATCTTCTCAGATTGCCACACGCCCTTCCCATTGTCAATGATGTCCACCCCACTGACCCCCACCACATCGCAAACACGCGAACCTTGGGTATTTTCTATATGTAGCCTTAGCTTCTCAATTTAAAACTGGTTTTGAAAGACCAAATGCTCTTTCGGTGGAGCACTTCGGTTTATTCTTAATAAGATAAAGCAAATCAAGTACGGGGTGCGGACAAAGTACGTTACAAGATAAGTAAATCATCCGATCTTTGATTAAAGTAATAGTTTAATGTACCTTTTTGTAGTTAAAAAAGTACGTAAAGCTGGGATATCGTAACAAGAGTTTAATACATTGTTGATTCTTGTTGCACAACAAGTAAATACACCGGTTTGCATACGGAAAACTATCGAAGCACACCAACACAGACTAAAGCCCCTTCTTTAATTGCGGTAGAGACTATAGTCACTTATTAGAAATCGAAGGTAGAATCAAAACGCGGTAAATTGTGATGTACAAATCCGTCATACTGTTGCGTCCTTAAGACGACGAATATAGAAAAGTCACCCACCAAAAGATCCCGCACCTTCTGTACGCATCATCTGTGCAAGGTGCTATAAGACCTTGTGACACTTTGTCGTCAAACTTACGCCCACTCATAAACTATCCACCTGAACCTTAAAAACTTTGAGATGATTAAGGCATCTCCGACGTAAAATTTGCGCTGATTGGTTAGGAAATCGATGGGAGCGCTGTTTTTGAAGCTTTCTTCGCTGAAGCGTGCCACGGCGCTCGAGCATAAAGATTGAAGAATGTGCTCATAGGCTTAGATAGAGCATGTTCGGTAGCATTTACTATGGAGTCCAAGCTTGTGAACTTAGGTAATTTTTTTCTCTGAAAAGAGAAAAGCCAAATTTTTATTGCTAGACCAAGGCGGTACTAAAACGGCTACAATCACAATGATCAGGTGCGCGTAGTATTCGTACCCTCGTTTGGGATGATGGATTACAAGCTGGGAACTCAAACTATATCTGCGTTTTGTGGTTTGGAATGCATGAAAGAGCTTTTTGAGGTTTTTGAAGCAGGATGTTCTCTGGCAAACTTTAACGTTTGACGTTTGCCAGCACTCAGCATTTCCTTCCTGCAAACAGTATTTTTAGAAAACATGAGTTAAGGGAGCTGACGGCCTCAACTATTGGGGCATCACTCTTTAAGGTGACCCCCTGAGGATAGACCCGCCTCGCACTTGACTCTTTTGAGTACAGGCAGCGACGATAAACTGCTTAGCCACAAATAATCTCTCTCATCCGGACTGCCGTGAATGAGCGGGTCTACAAAATGCAGGAAACCAAGCAGTAGTGCCCGTAGGCTTACCGATAAGTGTAATTGATACACACTATAAAAATCTAACTCCTAACAGTCTGAGTAAAATCAGCTGGGGTAGACATTTTATTGTACACACAGATTGACCATGACTGGGTTCACGCGGAATCACTATAGTGACAACTGCGGTATTAAATGCCAGCTCCTGGATCGTAATCATAAATATTTTAGTGTGAGAGTTAAGAACGACCACGTAGCTGACAAATTAGCCTCATTGACTATAATAATTGACATTTTAACTGGCTGTCTGTCACGCCAGGTGCGGCTTACTCAAAAGGGTCAGAGCTAGTAATTCCTGAAGAAATTTGTTGTCCAAACACCATAAATAAAAAAACCTACCAGATAGAGAGTTGAGGCATGAGATTGAACTCGTATCCGGCACAAAATATTATGCCATCAGGCAATGGCTACTGCCACACGTTATGTTAGCTCACTGATTTTATTCTCGCCATATGGCGAATGGTACGCGCATAGTTTGCACAAAACATTTCGATTTATACCACAGTAGGCCACACACATTATATGTAAATCGGCTAGCCAGCCCTTACATTGCGTCGACGCCACCACATTGTGGTCTTAGGCCTATTGGGGAGGTCAGTCGAGCGGCCCGCATGCGTCCCATAATTTCGATGTTTATGCCGAGCGAAAAGTGGCGACTAGTTTAGACGTGCAACAAGCTCTTAGGTATCTGCACAAATACTTAATTTTTCTAAGAGAATGTATTGCTGAGCAACACGTCCGAGTGTAATCGATTGATGCTCAATATTTCGTCCGAATAAGGGACCTCTCACAACTGCCAGTCCATTTATCTCAATGCCATGATTGTAGCGAAAGGTCTATCAAACGTCTCGGCAAAGTTTTAACGACGGTTCGGACATTTGCTTTGACCATATCGGGCTTTTGTCCAAACACGCTTTCTCAAAAAATTGGCCCATAGTCATTGTGATGGAGTTCATCGGCTCTAAAGACTCATTTTGGCCATTTAAAGCAAAATTTTGGGGTCACAAGGACCAAATAACCTATCACTAAGATCGAATTGCGGCAGAGGGGAATATAAAGCTCGGTTGCTTTGTAACCAGCCATGGGGTTCAAGTACACGTCAAAAAAGAGAAGTCTGTTTCAGCTTGGCCTACACCCGCATAATGCTTAAGCGATGGCGAAACTTAAAGCTCAACGCAAGAAACATTGTTTTAAACTAATTCTTTGTGTATTTTTAGGACACAACGCACTCAGGTGATCTGATCTTACTGATGAGTGCCAGCCTTTGGCCCGGCCCCTTTCGTAAGCGAGTAAACGTACCACGCGCACCTGATTGCCAGTCATCAAATGACCTATACTACCAACTTAATCCAGTGAAAAGCTGGCTTGTCTTTGATTGTCAGGCGGAAACCTTAAGCTTAATCAGCTTGAAGCCCACATTTAGCGCTCTCTCCGGAGCCTGTGCTGTTTGAGCCCCGAACCATAAACTTTGATTGTAGATTTCAAAAGCCGTAACGCGTTCCAGCTGCTTGGCAGCAAGGAGGGCTACAAACACAATTGCCTTCTTAGGCCAACAAGAGCCAATAAGCCTTTCGAGCGGCACGGACTGTGAGTTCGACAACTACGAAAAGGTAATTGAATCCATCCGAGTGGTTACAGGTAAGTGTTTTATCCGTGTAGACATAGGCTTGGTAATAAGTGGTACCAGGTGTGACGAGATTACATAGCACCTTGCATAGACGAGGCCTGCAGATAGATATATGTTTTTTAATTGAGCTCCAAGTTCTTGCCTTCAATTGGAAATGCGGTCGGGAGATTATTTTCACCAATTCCGACTCCGGCAGCATTATTGCCGTAGCCGTAGCCTGGACATAACTCGGATCAAACGGTACATCAACTTCAATTTTTCCAGCGAGGAAGCACAAAGCAATGACCTTGTTGCTGGACGATACGATTCGCACGCTATTGAATATTATACAAGAGCCTTTGTATAACGTGAAGCCAAAAAAGCAAAACGTGGTAATCATAATCGATTGTAGACTTCAAATCATGTATTTGCAACGCACACTATCAAATACAACTGTAATATAAAAGCGAGATTTCAATTACTTGAGCCTTCCAAATTGCTTGAAAAAGGTCATTATTGCGTGGATCTTTCACGAAGATGCCTTTCAGGTATTGACATCTTACTCTGTGCTTTATCGTTGGCCAGTAGGGAGTTTGCACTTTATTGTGTTTCCTAGCATAGCATTTGAAAGAACACAAACAAAAAATTGTGGACTAAGTAGTGAATTTGCATACGAGCAATATCGCCATCATCGACCAACTTGAAAAATGAAATTATTTATTTATAGCCAAAGCTGCTTAGTACATAGTCATGGCATGGGTGAATCGTACAACTCGCGACAATTGTCCAGGTGGTCTGCAGATTAAGGCTCGCACGTCGGCGTACCTTGGTCCAGGATGCTACGAAACGTCTTTATCTGGCCATGCACGGCCAAATGCTGCTGCGTTTGGGTGTGGTGAGAAATTCGTACGTGGCTCGACAAAAGGCCCGGCATTGATCACCCCGGGACCTGGAGCGTATGCTATCAACAGCCAAAGTAGTTGGGGATCACCTACAACCAGCAAGCCGTTTACGGTACCATTCCAGTCCAAGTCACAGCGGCTTGATGACTCGAAGTTGCGCACGGAGTTTAATACTCCAGGACCAGGGTCATATTCAAAGCAAGACTTTTTCGAACACCAATCTACAGCGTACGTATGGTAATTGCTTTCAACAATCATAATTTCACAAGGTGTTGAATGCTTAATCGCTATCTAATAATACGACACATTAGCTTTGAAAATTCCTTGATGAGAACTTCTCCATCGAAAAACAAGATCCGGTGGGCGAGGCTTCCTTCCGCTCCATCAATTCCGACTGTCTCACAAAGCTTTGGATATGAGCAAGGAGGGCAAGGAAGACTTGTTCGCTATAGGCCAGTCAAAGTTGGATATACAGGCTGTGGAAATGATACACTAGGACCCGGTGAGTATGAACCTATGAAAGGTCTTAAGAGCATCAGCAAGACACGTGCAACTGACTTTTCGAAGGGAAAAGTCCTGCGGTTTATTGAGAACGAAGTCCGAGCAAAGGTGGGGGTTCCAGGTCCAGGTGAGTACAAGAATATAGGAGATGGCACTGCCCTGAAAGACCCTGCAAGAGTTAGTGCTGTCTTCAAGTCCGCGCTCACACGAGAGCAAGCAGCACCGATCACAACGACGAAATGTGTACCTGGACCCGGAGCTTACGACTCCAATCAAACAAGTGGATTTTCACCAGAGACAAAGCCGGAGCATCTCCAATTCTTTGGAAGCACGTCAACACGCTTTGACACTTTGCGACGGTAAAAACATCTCTAGGTCGGTAACATGTATCGAGCTTTTATCTCTGTTTGGACATGTCTATGCAGTGAAAGTGCTCCAGGACCCGGGGCTTACTATCTTGCACCGTCTGGCAACGTACAGCAACAACAGTTGGTGCCAGATAGAAAGTTGGCCCCTTTTAGCTCAAAGAAGGAGCGCTTTGAATCTACAAGAACGAGAGATCAGTGTCTGGCCGCGCCAGGTTCTTACGAAGTACCGTCAGCCGTGTCGGAAGTATTAAACAAAGTGGTGCGAGACGTTTTTCAATCGATGCTTTATTCGGTACTTATTCTATTCACTGCCTAGACGAGCCGAGTGGCAAATTTTGGCAGCACTACGAAGCGTTTCGACACGATTTCATCCGGTGTTGAGTACGAAACACTTGAGTCTCAATTAGGGCGAGACATGAAAGCAAACGAGTTGAATCGGCAACAGCAAAGACACGACAATAAGAAGCGTCAAATATTGAAGGCTTCGTCAATGTTCGCTTCGTCAACAAGTCGAACAGATCATAAGATTACTGGCCCGTCACCAGGTGACTATGAGGTATGCACTGCAATATTTTGATTGCGAAATATTCTTTTTGATAGTGACAATTGCACTTTAGGTGCAACAATCTTGGGAGTCCCCAGGAGCACGCGGTGCTTTTAAATCCGGAAGCGACCGAATGAAGGACAAGTCAACTTCAGCCACGATTGTCCCTGTACGTCACAGTATTGACAGTGTATGGAAGGTTGCTCACATACCTTGTCACGCTAACAGGGACCCGGAACGTACTCCATCGAGCGTTCGGAGTCTAAAACACAGCACAAGCCTCGATTTAATGTTTTTTATGCAGCGGTGCGTAGCTACCATTTGCCCTGGAAATTAAATATTAACCTCACTCCTTCGTGCGTGCATTTACTGCTAGGAACCACGTTTTAAGGAAAAGTTGTCTAAGATGCCAGTTTTGGTACGTTTGACGCAATTTGACCCAGCTTTGGTAAACGTTTTATAATAAATGACCCACTTGCTGCAGGGTCCTGGTCAATACGATACGGACACGGTCGAATCGGACTGGAACCGCCCTACGCATAACATCTCGATTGCCACAGAGATGGAATTAGCCATGTTACGATAAAATGTACCCGTATCTTTATCAAAAATACATTTTCGAAACGGATTAATTTGTCGTCTTAAGTTCGATTTTCATCCTATGGCGTTTTAGACCTTCAGACGAAGGAGAAGCTTATGGGGGACACTGGACGTGATCGACCGGTCTCTTTGGACAACGAGGAGCTCGTCGCTGCCGTCTCCACACCCTCAAACCGTACTCCATTTGAAAAATTAATGGATAAAGTATCCATCGAGCCAATCAACGCTTCTAGTGGTACGGCACAAGCCTCAGAATCGACTTCGATCGTCGAGAGCGACGGTGGCGATTCTTCGACTTCAGTCCGGCCCCTACGGTCGAAAAAGGCGCGAAAATCGTCGAAATCGCCAAAAAACCGGTCAACCGAACGCAAGCGCCGCAAGAATGGTACCATTCGAAGCTCTAGCGGTGCTGACACGCAGTCCGTGACACCGCCAGACGTCTTCGCGGTGCTTACGGCGCCGCTGAAACCCGAGCGCCCGCTGCTTTCCGACTCACAGTGGGAAACTGAGATTGCGGAATTTGGTACAGTGCTCAACAACGTACTGAACTGCGTGACGAACCGTGAATTGGTGACCAAGACAGCCGAGTACATGGCCTCGTTCCCACAGCACGCACTACGCTTCCAAATCAAGATGAAGCAGGTACATTTAGACACTAAAATCACGCTACAGTACTTTATAAAGTCGCTGCCGTCACTAAGTCACCCCTTCACACAAAAGCTTCACTGGATAAAGGACAGGGTCTCACCCTCGTTGTATGCTAGAATAGTTCTATATTGTTATACTTTTTCTATCGGGTATCTGACTGTGCTGTGTGATTTGGTGGCGGTGAGCTTAATGGAATAGACTTGTGTAGTTGCTTTGCATTAAATGGTCTTGGCTGGTACTCAAATGACTAACGTCTTTGGCTTATTGCTTGGTTGTAGCGAGCTTATACTGAGGGAGCCCGCGGATTTCAAGCTAAGCTGATGCTCTTCTATGTCTTGCACGAGTTTCTCAAGTCATTTGAAGGCGAAAGACTGCTCCAAATACAGCGCGACTGGTACCAAACAATCGACGAAGTTCTTCATGCTTGTGCTCGAGAAATTCGCGCCGGTGACAAGCGCAATACGGAGGAGAATCGAAAGCGCGTTTTTAAGGTAAACCAATGGGCACTTTGTCGTTTGTATGGAGTGATGACTCACACTGGATATGATCGTACAAAGACTCTTGCGCGGTGGGAAGAGCTCAAGTTGTATTCAACGAAGATCAAAGCTTGGAAAAGTCTGATAATGGGGGAGTGCAAGCCTCGTCGGGCTCCAATGCCACTGCCTCGTAGTGAGACGGAACGGCAAGCTGAGGCTCCTGATCAGCTGCAGTCGTTCAAAGTGCCACCTCCAAGCACACCACAAGTACAGCTGGATCGATCGAATTGTCCCCTGATCTTTGAGCGCTCGAACTTTGAGACGAAATTTGAAGAAAAACAGCACTGGCGATATACGGCTATTGCCTTTATTGACATTTTGTCGCGATGTCTCGGTCTAAGCAGCGATATAGCGCTCACCGCGTGCATTTATTTCCACCGCGTGTTTGACCGAGGCATTTATGCAAAAGAACGATACAAATTTGCCGCTGCGTGCCTCTTTCTCTCAGCGAAAGCATCCAGCAAACGTATGAAATTGTTGCGTATGGTCCGTATCATGTACGACATTTTGGAGCAGCCACTCCTTGCTGGTGACGAAGAGCTACTAGAAGTTGAGCGTTTGCAACTGCTTCACTACGAGATGGAAGTGCTTCAAGGCATAGACTTTGAGCTGACCACTGAAATGCCTTTTTACTACCTCCGTCGGGTATTGCAAAAGATGCCGGACAAATGTACGTACTAGCATCTTTACATGTCTTTCATACGTGGCTGGTTAATCTTGCTCTTCAATTGGTTTTATGCTCTACAGTTCGAACATTGATCAACGATGACGCACAATTAGTCCTTGAAGAGTTGTGCGTCATTGCAAATTGCTTCAATGTCTTCTTTGTCGTTGCTAATCTGACTTTTTCTAGGTTTTATATGTCCATATGTGTGAATACGTCACCACAATTACTTGGCGAAGCTGCAGCTTTTATTGCGACGTGGAACAGTGGCAAAGAGTTTAAGTTTAATTGGTGCAATTCGAGTCAAGAAGGTCACATCTTTAACGAACGAACAGCAAGTACGTAGACTACTCGGTGCAGCAAAATGATTGTATTCTTCTTATTGTCTTGTAAATTGTGAATTGAAAGGAAATGCTCTGCAAAGTCACCGAGTGCTACAGAGATGGAAGAAAAGTCAGCAGACAGAATTCGAGGCACTAGTAACGTCCAGTGCAATAGAAGGCGATGAGGCTGCTAAAGTGAAGCTCGCGTTCAAAAATCAGTTGGGCGGCTTGCGTTTGGATCCGTCTGTGATCGTAAATGAGAACGAATTTACCAAAAAGACAGAAGATGAAATGAAAGATTGGACTCAAAGTGGCAAGAAAAACGACCGAGCTAGACGCGATGTCCAATACGAGTATACCACCAAAAAGTACCGATATGACAACGAGTTACGTGTCAAGGTGGAACGCTGGTCTGAATCTGAAAGCCGGGAAGACGCGTATCGATATGGACACAGCGACGACAGGGACTGGTACCGGCAACGAAGTCGTAGTCGTAGTAGTAGCGTCACGCGCTATGGTAGAGGAAGTGAATCAGCTGCTAAGTATGAA
The DNA here is from genome assembly GCA_003676415.1 of Plasmopara muralis. Lineage (NCBI taxonomy): Eukaryota > Oomycota > Peronosporomycetes > Peronosporales > Peronosporaceae > Plasmopara > Plasmopara muralis. The sequence goes on from RCHQ01000298.1 coordinate 39,814, forward strand.
CGTCGTAACCGATACGACTACGATGACTACGATGATTACGATGATTACGGTGACAGTGATCGGTATCGCGAGCGAAGACGAGGTGAGGTCAAGTATATTGGTCGAGACAAGAAGTCTTTGACCCATCGGGATGTTGATTATCATCGCGATACATTTTATTTTGACCGTCGTGATCGAAAATCCGATCGCAATAGTGGAAGTAGCTATCGGGAACGTGATAGCCGCAGCATCAGCCGGAGCAAGAGTCGGTCGCGAAGCCCTAGAGATACTCTAAGAAGCAAAAGAAAGCGCAAGCGACTTTACAGCAGCCGTGATCGTTCCGACAGTCGAAGTCACAGCTCAAGCCGAAGCCGCAGCCGAGATCATAGCAGCCACTATCGAACGAAGGATCCATCCCCGCGTTCATTCTATAGAAATAAGCGAGCGAATAGTAAAAGCAAGTACGGCAGCACACGTTCCAGCTACCGGGAATCGGAACGGCCTTGCATTAAGCAAGAGCGTAGCGCAGCGTAGTGCGTATGGTTACAAAGCGACGTGAGGTGAGTGCTCATGTGCTTGTAGTCTGCAGGAGTATCGTGTAATTGCTCAAAAATTTAAAGAGCTTGTACGAATTGGCTTGTTAACTTAGTGTGCGTTTTGGCTTTGAACAGAGTTTTGCGGTCTTGTAAGATTCCAAATTTCAACTCGAAAAAGGCAACTCAAGAAACCTAAGGAGGTTGTGATCTACGCAATTACGAAAACATGCTGTCCATTAATTAAGTAAACGATGACATAAGGACAAGAACCCGTGAAATGCAGGCGGTAGGAAGACTTTACATTATTGCTTTATAAGAAGGTCGCGAACATTCTAGTTAATTTTTTTTATTGAACTTTTCTTGTCATATGCCGGCTCACTCTTCGATCTGTGCTTGTAGTATGATGCAAGAGTTGCACACGGAATGTTTAAAGGTACACGTACAAGAGGAGATTGTAAAAACGGTATGCGAATGGAAGATATGTATTCAAAATTGGTTTAAGGCCAATAACGCTAAAAGGGAGCTGACTAGTTAGCATCAGCACGATTTCGAGCCCACCCTTCAGTCCGAAGACCAACCGAAAGTACACGTGGAATACTTTTAGGATCATGTTTCACTTAGTTCTGGAAGCAAGTGATCGACTTCGTATTTTTCACCACTCACTCGTCTGTTGTTATCGAGCTCAAATTTGCCGGACAAAATTCCATCTTATTTTGATCATTGCTACTTGAATTGCAGACGTACCATGGCTTTTAAGGCAGGCATTGCAAGGACCACATATATTGAGCAGGTCATAGCCGTTTCCGTTTTGTTTAAGTCGTAGCAGCTGGGTTATTTGACGTTTATGTGCCGCTCAAATCCAGTCACGTTCTCGGTTCAGTTTCCGTCGAATGATTTCTGGGTTACGTTGTTGAAGTCGAAGACTGCGGCAACGGTTGAAAAGGGTTCGCCGTATCGGACGACAATGTATGTGAAAGATGGCCATGCACTGAATTTAATTTGTTTTTGCTGGTCATTGGAATTTTCGGCTCTATTATAATCGTCGCTGTCGATGTCAACGGTGTAATATGCGAAGGCAAAGAATGCGAAAAACCTGGAGATTTTTGCATCTCAGATATCTTAGTTTCATCTCGAAATTTATTATTATTTGACTGCTGCGTGTGTAGCACCATAGTTTCGCTGCAAATCGTTGGACTTGTCTATATTTCGACTGAGCTGGCTTAAGAAGGCCTGCCAAGGATGCGGTTGCCATCTGTTGATTCCAAGAGTTAGTGCTAATCGTTATACAAAACTTATATTGACTGTGGTGCTTCCAAATTCGAGCCGAATATATCCTACAAACACTCTCAAGTATAGTAAAGTCTACTCATATGCTTTGAGCAGCGGTTACCAGGGCATGCACTGCTCCAAAGTTCAGGTTTGAAAAATCACATACACTAGGCTCGTGTGAAAGCCGGCAAGTTTTTCGAGCAGATGCATTCGCTCGACGCGGAAGGTTGGTACGATCCATCTCGAGCCTTTTGTAGAATTTTAGTAGACAATTTGAGCTACAAAGTGCTACCAGATGCGACGGAGGCACAAGCGTGCAGGACGATCTTTCGGTGAAAGACCGTTCACAACAAATGATCTTTAAGCTGAACGCAGAATAAAGATGCATTGATTAAGTCTAAAGCCCATCCTATCTACATTTTTTGTGAGCAACACAATTCGGTGGATCCATTTTGGTATGAATACTTAGGTCGTGCACCACATTCTTTTAAGGGTCCTTTTTAGTTGAAAGCCAACTTTTAATGCAATATCGCTTCATGCAACGGCTCACTACAGTTAAATGTGCGTAATTAATTGCTCAACGAATCTTCGGACTCAATGAAACGTGCATTCTGCTCTTTAGTTTCTTTTGTGCTTGAAAAGAGCATAGTACAAGTCCATCAGCTGTTTTTTCTTGCTATTTTTTTAAATGGTTATCTGTAGCGGATAACGTACTTGCGACGAGTTCGAGAGTGAAGCACAGGTGTGCGAGACTTTTCTCTTCGACAACAAAATAATGGTATGGATCAGTACTGGTCAACACAAAGGCTTGTTTGCACATCTGCAATGTCAATTCGTTTCTTCGCCGCCCGCGGTAAATCGACAGCAGCACTTGGATTGTATTTTCGCTCACAAGAACTATATTGCAGCACTGACTAACATATAAGCACTATGAGTGCCGCAAAAGGTGCGCATAATGTATCTGCCAAGGCATTTACATTGCAAATAAGCGGTGCAATTACCTCGCGCTCAGACGACAGCTATTAGCGCTTGCTAAGAATTAACTGAAGAGACTGCCAATAACGTCGAGGACTCATATAAAAACAATTTCTTAGAGTGTACGTCTCAATTTCGGCTGCTTCGCAATTGTGGAGCAAGATAAGAATGGGCAGTTCTCGTGATAATGTGTGAATTTAAAGCTCGCCAGCACTTATTGAGCATGGACTAAGTGTCGGACACACGATGGGTTGTGCCGTGACAACAGCTAGCAACAATATTGCAGGAGATCTATAAAGTTACGAAGGCGAAGTAAATTGTCTTGATGAACGATCCCTGCTTTGTGCCAGTGGAACGGTGCCAGCAACCGTGGTGTTGCAAAACTTGTATTATGTTTCGATTAATGAACACGCAACGTACTTTAGTAATTGAAATAAAATCATCTTTTCCCGCCAGAATATATCAACTCGAATTACTATTCGCCAAAACGAAGCCGCTTTTCCCGCGTCTTCAAAGTCTGCAACTCTGTAAATTGTCGAAAGTCATGAGCGAGGCAAGTATCAAGAGCATGAAAGGTGGCGATGTAGAGCTTGAAGAAAGAACGACAGGCCGACGACAAGCCAAAATGATGCAACCGGAGCAGGAGCCGGAGCTAGCAATGGAGCAGCAGCAGGTGCACACTTTGGATTGTGAAGATGCATCAAGTGTCCTCACCAATGACGAATCGCCGCTTGACAGTAATTTTGACTTTCTACCGATGATTCCAACCACAAAAACGATACATTGGCCTCATCGACGCGGCTTTGCAAGCTCATCATTAGACATAGAGATGGCAAGACCATCAAATTCCCTCTCGCTGCCTTGTGACTCCAGTGCTGCGTCTTTTCCAGCGACTTTCTTCAAGTCGCCGCTTGAAAGGGTTGCCGAGTCTTTCGGCAAAAGAAATCAAGCCGTCAGTACGCCACGTGTGTCAATTAAGCCTCTTTGTGTAACAACATTGCAGCAAGCACACGAAACGAATGACTCGATCATTCTAGAGACAAAGGAGAAGCCAGGCGATTCCAACGAGAAAGATGCAGTAGCATGGGGAAAGGCTACGATTGTAGCGACGCCGCCGCGCACTCCGTCGTCGCTATGTAAGCAGCAGCTGAATGCTCGACAATCAAAGAATAGTTTTAAGTGCACGGAAAAAGATGAAGGTCGATCAAGTGCTAACGATGCTATGAAGTCGCCAGTTGGGAACGACAGGCAGGTGGAAACTCGCGCTTCGCCTCTTGATGCGGATGACATTCAAAGCGGTCTTCTGACAACTCCAAGCGAGCACGACTCGTTTTTTTCGTTCGCTAATTCACTTTCCCCATTATTGCCACTGGACGAAATTGACAACGCTTTCATGTCAGTGAAATTTTCTCCCCTCGTGCCTCTCTCGTCGTATGACGTGCCAAGATTGTACGTAAAAGTACCATCGGGATAAGTAACAAGTTGATATCGCTTGTATTTTTCATATAGATTTCCATCATCAATAGACGAAGGACAACCAGTGTCTGCTCTATCCACCGGCGTTAACGACGGCATTTCATTGATCCATCCGACTTCCAACAAAAAAGCTTTGAATTTTCGACACATTTTGTCAGCTGCTGGTGACGGGACTTCCACTCCCGGCTCAGCTAATGAGACGGCTTCTTCTAAGCAATTCACTGACTCGTTTCCGAATATTCAGGCGTCAACAAGCGCAACACCGGGAAAAGATGAGCGATTAAAGCTTAAAAATCACAGCCTTATCAAAATGAAGCTTCATGCGTCCTTTGCAGCTTCTTCATCATTGCTAGATTCGCATTCTACGCGCGATTTTCGAGCTATGAACAACAATTTGTATGTGTGGCTCGCGGAAGATGCTTGACAGTATGGTACTAAGTATTTCTGTGATTTCGACAGAAAACGCAAACAGTATATTTGCCGACTTAAAGCAGAGAAAAAGAAATTGATCTCTAGCAATGTCCAGCGTAAATTGCTGCAAACTCCAGAAAAGACAACAAGATTGCCTCGCACGACTCGATTGCCGCTACAGCCTTGGAATGGGCAATCCCATGTCGCTCATCAGTTCCAGACGACTACACCCCGAAGAGGAAAACGAAGTCAGCAAAGTGCAGCTCAACGTGGACCTCACACGCCGCGTTCTTTCCCTGGTGTGCGCAAAACAAGCCCAGCGACAGAGTCAAATCCACCAATGACAACTCCAGCCAACGCCAACAAGAAGCGAAAAGCGGCACAGTGCGTCTCAATGCTCACTCCGAAGATCAATCGATCAGCATATATAAACCAAGAATCTTCACCGGCTGGTCAACTGGCAATGGCTTTGGTGATGACACCAGTGAGGCAACTCACGCAAGAAGTGACAACAACAGCTTCAACCATGTCCGCTCTGTCATTACCGTCCACTGGAAATAAACGCGATATGTCCCTCTTCAATGATCGCCTGACCCAAACGCTGATACCCGTCGCTATCTCAACTGCGTTGCAGTTGTCGCCGCAGCCAGTATCTAAAGCTCAGCTTAGCTCTGCAGACATGGTGATTCCGGCAAAAGAGCTTAAAAAGGCCCCTTGCAATTGCAAAAAATCCAAGTGTCTTAAACTTTATTGCGAGTGTTTCGCCAGCGGTGGCTATTGTGACGCAAGCTGCAATTGTCTGAATTGCGCAAACACCCTAACGACAGGGGACGTTCGACAGCAAGCCATCGCATCGCGACTCGAGAAAAATCCAAACGCTTTCAAGCCTAAAATCGGCGCCACACCGACCATAACACCTGCACCAGCAAAAGGACGTCGCCTATCCGTCTTTAAGTCTGTAAGAAGTTGTGGTTCACCTAGTGTCCTTCTTTCACCACCGAGTCATTTGGAACAGCAACAACAGCAGTCACTGAGTGCGAGCATAGTGGCCACAAAGATGCACAAACACGGGTGCCACTGCAAGAAGTCAGCTTGTCAGAAAAAATATTGCGAGTGCTTTCAGGCGGGCATTCCTTGCGGAGAAAATTGTCGCTGTATTGTACGTTATCAGGCTTTCGCATGCCATGTTGCATCCCCCCACTGACAAGCTTGTGCTATATTTTCATTTGTGTATGCAGGAATGTAAGAATCAGGCACCACCAGGTACCCAAGCGAATGATGAGATAGCTGCAGTCGCAAATGGTACTGGTTTTCTTTCCAACGAGCTCGAAGAGACTTTTGTATCGCCAGTTCTTCGAGGTTTCTGCAAGCGAATGCGTACTGATCGTGAATCTCTTGAACAGTCGTTTCCGTTCGAGGCATCCCCAGATGGTAGTGAGCTTTTGCAATCAAGGCTTTCGTCATCCAATCGTGGCAGTAGCTTAGGTGATGGCTCAGTGCGTAGCCGGGTGAAATCCATGCCATTCGCTGCACCGACTACGCCTCGAAAAAGACTTCGAAATGGTCCTAAGCGCTCTCGAAAACTTTCGCCGATAAGAGGGAACGCTGAAATACAACGAGAGAGTAGCACAAGTGGCGCGCAAAACTTGCTGTTGTTAAAGAAACGCAGTGCGTATAACGACGAATCAAGCAGTGTTGTCGGAAAGGCTGCATTGTCAGCCACAGTGCCATCAACAAGTGTAGCAAAGAGGGTCTTTGTGCTGCCATTGTTTGGAGCTAGGCGCGTTCCTGTAGAAAGCGACGTTAGCGCTAAAATTTTTGGCTTTCTTACAAACGCTGACTTGCATAATGCAAGTTTAGTTTGTTACCTTTGGAACCAAGTTGCTTTGGGTGACACTGTGTGGGACCACGCCAACTTTATCCCGACTGCGGCAAATGCTGCGCAACAGGAAACACTACAAGAGAAGCCGCCGGTTAAGCTTGAACCGCGAAATGTTGTGGACTCTAAAACACGAACGCAAATGGTAACTATTGAGCGCAAATCAAATTTTGCTGTGCTCTCGACTCTCAGGTAAGCACGCCAGGAAGTAAGTATAATGAGCTTGTAGCAGAATAAAAGACAAAGAAGAATTGTATTAGCCCCTGCTGCGAGTACCGTAGACCAGCAAGTACGAGCCAGACGGCACAAGTGCGTAGAAAATGCTCTGCCCGTGCACTTTTAAGGTGTGAGCGCTGGCATGCGACGTGGTTTGTCAAGCGAAATGTGTTGCATGCGAACTGCACCAAGGATGACTTCCGGCAGCTCTTCGTCGGACTGTGCCTCGAGCAGGAACGCCAGGTCAACCACAAGCGACTTGGTCACACCTTGCACCATGCCTACCACCGTGTTAGCTACTGAGTTGGACGAAATATCAATGTCCACTTCAAAATAATTTTCTCCACGATGGTACGGACACTTGAGCTTATTTCCGAGCAGTGTGGGCTTGGAACCGACCGACTGCTTAATAATGAAGCTGCCTTCGACAACAGTTGGAATGAGCTTAAAACGTGAGTTCCGAAATTGGTCATCGCCATCAATAAAGTCGTTTAACAGCTCTGAAAAGCCCGAGCCGTCTTCAAAGACATTGTCACGCACAGGGTGAAAGTAGAAGACCATGCAAACATTCTCAGGACTTGGAATGATCATGTTAACGACAAATGTAAATTTGGAGCTGTTGCGACTGATACTGTCAGGACGAGACAAAATGTTGTACCTCTCTGCAGGACTTTCGAACGACAGCAGATCCACACCCACAGTGTGAAACATTGCAGGTGCCGACGGGATCTTTTTCTTGTCCGTCAAATAATTGTGTCCCCGGACGCTGAAAAGAGAAGCGTCAGGCTCAGCCCACATCCTTTCTGGAAGGCTCGTTTCTAGCTTCTGGATGCCCATTACGACACCTGTTGAGTCCACGCTTGCACGGTGCGTAACAACAACATCGTCTTGACCAGGTTCCGAGCCCTTTCCGTCTCCAGCAGGTGCCATCGAGACGTTGGGCGTGATAAAGTCCGTGGCGCTCATTTCATCACGAATGCCCACAACACTGCGCAGCATCGGCATGACTAGATCCACGTCCATGCCAAGTTGGTGGTAAATACGGGACCAACCTCCCGGATCGTACCGAAGCACATACGTTACCAGTGTACGGATCGATCCACTTGGAACACGCTGAGGAGCAATAACGAAGCCACCACCCAGAAAGTTTGCACGCACGTAATTATGCCGAACCCGACACTCAGGATGGTCGATACTCTGGTACATGACAAAGTACGATCCGTCTTCTTCACGACGCCAGTAGCGCATGAGCACAAGGTCCCGCGCTTTTTGCCAAAATGGCCACAATTGCGTCGGTCGTTGCGTCAGATACACGATGTCCGCGTGATCGTCCAGCTGCTGTACCACACGCATGGTCGCTGTTGCTGCATCCCAGCGCTGGAATCGCTTAGTGTTCATGATTAAACGGAAAGCTTCCGTTGGAGACCCGTATACGACCTGCGAGACACGTAAACTTGGGATTTCTGGCGCTTGTTTCGGCGTCACGGCTGCGCAACACACGGCGATGGCCACGAGTGCTGTCATGAAGCTCACCAGCATATTGCTCGCGAAGGAATACATGGTGCTAAAACTCAGTGCTGCACCTAGACAGGCATTGACTATCAATCCGTTCATTGTAGCCGCGTGTTGTGCATACAGATTTGCGGCCACATTCGGTCCGAGCGGACATTCCTGCATGATGCGAAGTCCGCCTTCGACTCGAGCCAGCCACCACGCCTGTTCTGCCTTTACATTGTCTGCGTCAAGATTAAACAGCGTCACGGTGTCTTCATCAGCCTTCAACATCCTCGGAACGTGCGTAGGCGTGGGAAAAATTTCGGCGTCGGTCTTAAGCTTTTTCTGGTGCGCCACGAGCTCCCGCAACGAGCGCACGGCGTTCTCTAGTGCGCGCTTCCACTCCTTGGCATTTTCCTCACTCTTGGCTCCTAGATCCAAAAATCGATCTTTCTTGTATGATTTTTCGCCACTCACTGCGTCGCCGACTGCAAACGTGATGCGGAACATCCACACAGGCCCGTGGTGCTTATGTTTCTCCTCAGAGTTAAAGACAGGACTAACAACACAACCGTCGGTCAAAATGTAGGTCCCTCGCGGCGCAGGGTCGCCACGTTTGCGGTAGTAGCGAAGCTGATTGCCATCGAGGAGGAAGTAGCGATCCACTACAAATAAATAATAGTATTTTAGTAAACTTCTCTGGTACAAAGGTAAGGTTATATGAGTAGGCTGAACATACACCAGATGAGATTCATGTGGTCTCGACGCTTCGTGAGCCAGCCCTCCATCACGTCAACAGGAAGATGAAGCAGAGACAAGGAGTGTATGTGGCACGACTGACGGCGTGTTTGGTGTGATGGTCGTCATACAAAGACTGGGTTTTAGAAAAAAACGCTAAAACCGATACAAAATATGGGCTAAAATTGCTATTTTGCGCATAGCACAGCGACAGTAAAGCTCTGGCTAGTCTACCGCTAACTGAAAGCCTAGATCCCGCGACTCGCACGATCTGGTAGCCAAG
>RCHQ01000299.1:0-49005 GCA_003676415.1 Plasmopara muralis
ACGAAATGCGCTTAGGCCATTGCTAAAATGTCCGTCTGCATCAATAGCGGGGTATGGATGGCAGCCGTTGCTAATATAAAGCTGTGGCTTGAACATTAGCGCGAGCTCATTGAGGGGACAATCAGGTTTCACTTCTTCAAAAGGCTCGATTCGATCAAAGGCAATCTCTTGGGCAGAAACGTTTACGCAGTAGGCTAGGGCAGCAGCACACAACACTAGAACGCGCATTGTTCTTTGAAGTACAGGCGCAAAGTCGAAATGAGGGCTCGAGAGACTGGCGCTGGAGTAGGGCGCACATTTGGTATACGAAAGGTCTCAGCTGGTCTTCCGAGCTCACTTTAAATATTCTATTTGATTTAGGAAGCAGACCAGAGATGGTTGGGTAGAAGACAAGGCTCGATCGGTCATAGCCGTGTGATCTGACTGGTAGGGTAGTGCGCTAGGCACGGTACGTGAACATCCGGGTGGGAAAGTAATCATACGGGAGACTGGGCCGATTCACCTTAGTTAAGGTATACATTTGAAAGAGACGTAAGTGCCATATGCTTAGTACTCCATTACGTTGTTTTTAGGTGGAGCTTCTGCTCCATATGTTATTTGACGAATAATTTGCAAATCGTCGAATCAGAAATGTATGTATATTGTGTGCCTACTAGCTGTTTAGTTTTTCCAAATACTATCGCTATATTTTTGCACTGTAAAGCAAAGGGAACCTTAATTTATCAATATTTAGAATACAGATTCGAACAGGTATAATACGCACCCTGCTCTTTTTGCTTGGCTGTGACGGGCAAGACTCCGGTGACCAGCTTTATTTTGCTATATAATGTCTCTGGCTCTAGCCATGTTCTTTCTAATCCACTGGTGCTACCGTTTGTATCCGGTTCACAACGACATAAACCCATCGTCACTGTCTAGATCACTGAATGTGCTTAAGAGATTGCTCATTGTACACATTCGCCACACCAGCGATGAGATCGTGTAGGAGCAAATTGAAAAATTGTTTGCTGCTCAGCCACCACCCGAATTTCCGACCTGTAACTGCATATCTGCAAGTCAGAGCGCTTCAATGCTGAAAACATTTTCTCGGTCAGTGAAGATTCGGCAACAACTTTTCTTTGAACAAGGCAACATGATTCTCTGCAAACCCTTTCACTTCTCGGCGTTGATGGATTGCAGCGTGAGCATTTTCAGTGCCAGACGTACAAAAAATCGGCACAAGTGTCAACCACAGCACCAGAGACCAGAATAGTAGAAGCGATATTTTTGTAGTTGTCCCATAAGTTTACGCTGCGTGCACTTTAGCAACCACACATTTTGACTAAAACATGGGTCTTGAAGCTAAAAGGTAGAGAAATATCACAAAACAGCAGCAATATGTTTGATGTGTCATTGTGAAAGAGCTCGTAATCGCACAAGTGGCTATACTTTACGATTTTATTATGTAATCTATCAGATTGAAGTGCAAGTCCAAACAATAATTAGCAGCATAAAGACGGATTAGCGTAGTATTGCCACCTGCAAAGTCATTGTCTACTCGGAATGCCACAGTGCTCGTATGTTTGCCCATATCTTGGACAGCCAGCGACGAAATCGAGCTATCGGACTATTTGATCGTAGGAGCGGTGAAGGTGAAGCAGGCTTTGCATGGGGTCTTTCGTTATTCAATGATGTTGGTGGCTTTTTTTTTCCACTTGACAAATAAGGCTCGTTATCCTTAAATGAAGACGGAGCCGCTGGTTTATACTTGGCTCCAGGCATTGGAACAGCGTGGGATTTGGCTGGCGGATCCAAGCCAACTTGCTTTTCGTAATTTAAAAGCATGTTTTCCACCTTTAGCATCATTTCCTGCAAGTTCCGAACCTTCGGCGTAGGCGCACTTTGAATGGCTTGATGAAGTGCGCTAATGCTCTTGTAGTGATGGACCAAGGTGATGATCAAATCGAATTCCTTGGTGCTATCCACTTTGGTGACGACTGATGCGTACTTTAAGAGTGTGAGCATTTGTGGGCGACTGAAAATGTTTTCGTGACCCTTGTCGAGTTCAAGCGACTTGAATGCGCTCTGAACCGACACCTCTTTGCTCATCCAATTTTTAAATAGAGCAGTCTCGAAGTAGCGCGCCATTGGTCGATTAAAACTTGAATCTTCAAGGATCGTAGACAATTCTTTGGCGCCAAGATGTTCTTCCATCGCGGCGGCCACATCCGTCATGACGTCCTCATCTCTTGTGTTTCTTGCGATTGCGTACTTCCTGCAAAGGAGTAACGCCGTTGTAAACTCGGCATTCATCCCAGACTTATCCTTGAGATTTTCGATGGGAAAGAGTGCAACGACAACATCCTTTAATGGCGTGTTGTGGTGTTTCCACGAGCTTAACTGTCCCTTTGTAATGACTTCGACATGAGAAACGTACCCATGCTTGCCACTTGCAGCGTTGACCTCGTTCGACAGCTTCCCAGCCCCCTTTTTCCTCATCAACAGTTCCACCAGGAACCGATCGGAATTATCGTTCACGACTTTACGCACTCCTTTTTGAAGTTTGGCCAAATTCCTGCCCGAAAACACGTTGGCATTATTATTGTCTGGAAAAACCTGATCATAGACCTCATCGATTGCCTTTAACTGCTTTGCCGATAACTGCTTAATCGAGTTTTTCCAAGGCCTAAAAATCGATCGATCTTCGTCAATCAAGGTCGCATCAGCTCCTGGTTGCTTCTTCGCTTCCTTCCCCTCGTCTTTGCTATGAGACACCGTTTGAGGCACGTCCAGTGTGGCCATTGTCGGAGTGTCGTGCGCTGTCAACACACTGATGGCTATCAAAATCACCACTACAGAGTAATGACCCATTGACTGTCGCTCCTAGTTGTGGTCTCTAGAGCCAAAGAGAAGCAAGAGAGAAGCTTTCTATGGAAAAGTCAAATCTGTGCTGGTGTAACAGGCGACATTTTTTTAGCAACGAGACGGTAGAACATAATTAATGCACTACCAATCCTAATAATTTATCTCTCATCATTTAATTAGCATGTGGTATAGCCAAGCTATCTTACAGAGCCCTTTACGCTTTGAGACAGTTTTAGTAAGTTTATCTCGGTACCGGTTTAATTACCACTCATCAAGTAGTCTTAAAACGCGTTTCCTCTATAAGTATATGACTTTTAAGAGGCGGCGATTTACACCCACGATCCTTGTATGTCACCAATTCAAATTATTCTAACGACGGAAAGTGTACTTAAAAAAAAAGTGCGTTCGAAAATTTTGTTTTAATAAGTCCGTTAGATTTATCTATTGACGCGCCAGACAAGTTTCGTGAATTTTCAAAAAAAGTCCATTTTGGATGGACACCAATGTATCTTTGATCATGTGTGTACGAATACACGACACCAGCGAAAGCAAAATACAAATACTTGAGCCAGCTGTCACAGATGCTCATGATAAGATAAGACTCTGTTGAAATGACGTCATTAATCGAGATCCTGCGCAGAAGTCAAGAACGAATCTAGTTCATAAGGCTGTGAATACAACGTCCAAGGCTATCACTGAAAAGGACTGTGGTACGTAGGTGAAACATGGTCCAACGAGCAACTTTGTCTAACATGAGTAATTCACTCATTTACCGACTATATATTGGGTTCACTCAGCACCTCGCACAAGTACGGTGTTGTTGTTCTTGGTCGTGAGATTGTTAAAACGATCTGCAAGTGTAGACATGTGTCATCTAGCACAATATTCGATCTTTCCGTCGCAAACTTTGAGTGTGGATCTAGTTAAGAGACCGAAACAGCGCCGTGTCTGGACTATTGTGACTAGACACGATGCTTATTCTGTGCCTAAAAAAATCTTAGTAATCTAGAGAAATTACACGTTGAAGCAATTAGAAGCCTAACAATTTTATGCTATGCGCCGTTACAAAACGCATTCTATCGATGTTTTTACGCGGCTTGCCAGCACTGTCAAAGCTTTTCATATTTTCTAGCACCACCAAGTAATGCTCGCACTTCCAAGCATGCTCCCAAAATTTATTGGCTGTTGCTATACGAAAAAGCAACGACAGCAATCGTGTGACCCGTTACACCTAATAATTCTACAACTTAATTCTGCGCCCACGCTGGTGACCACTTAATTATATTCGAAATCCGGCAGTCGACCGACCTAATCATAGACCCTCCCACAGATGCGCTCTGGTAGGAGAGGCTCTGAAAGAGCCTCACACACCGTCGCGTGCCAGCGACTTGCAGCATATTAAGAAGCAGAGCTATGCTTTAATATAGCTTTAAGCGGACCATTGTAGCCTCTCATCCGAGATCAATCTAATATGTCGTAATATATTGAACAGCAAGCGAAACGGGTTATGATCCAATATTTGGTCACTGTCATCGCGGGTAACACTCTGTAAGTCTAATATAAGATCCGATGGTGTCTACCCGTTCGTTTGATCAACGGCTCTAAATTCTAAATTTTGTTTAGCCTGAGATTATTAACGGCTCGAACTTACGGTATGCCTTGAATTTGGTATTCGAATCTAGCTCAGCTGTACCGGTCTTACAAATATGCAGAACGCAAATTTAGTCTTTTGATCAGCCAAGGACCATGGTCACTCAATTTCAAGCCAAAACTTAATGACTTCACTTACAAATGCGGCCCTGGCCTTGGCTGACATTATCAAGTATGCTTTTCTCAATTGTGTCCTATGCCGCCACGGCTATCAAAGGAAGTACAAGGATGGCGATATGGCTAGCGGCGGCAAGCTGTATAGCATTTAGCCTCAAGCAAGATGTTTCTCGGATTAGTGTGATGTATACATGTACAAATACCATGACACTGAGAGAAATGGGACTGCACTGCACAGTGCCCGTCTTAAGATTGACTTTTTGATCATATTATGCAACATGGTATACAAAAGGCAGGATAAAAACTTGTGTACGTCGCTGTCATCAATCATCAGGTCTTATCAAGGCACGTGCTGACCTTTCCTTGTTGTGCCGCATACTAAGACGCATACATTCGCAGCAATGCAGTTTAATGTTGTTTGACGTTGTTGATTTAGGATACAACGTCCAAATGTGAGTGCCATGAAGCATACGAACTCGTTCCAAACGGTATGACGCCCAATATCCATACGTACAACTCGTGTAGATTTTTCTTACTGTTTCGACGTATCCTGTCTTGGTCGACGAAAGGTTTATGTACCACCATGTGCCGAGCTATTGACCACACTGTTCAAAGATGCTACCAGCCATGACGCCTGGTATACACAAGGTCATTACTTTGTTAACATCAAATGCATTGTCAAGTTTGGTCACAATACCAAAACCTCGGACGATAACTGCATGAACATGTATATAATGGTCATACAAGCCCTTCAATGCATCCGTAGCGAGCCTAGCAAGAACGAATGATATTAACTTAAAGCGGTCAACACGGGGTTATATACTTGAGCCGACCACACCAAAATACAAAGATAAGTAATTTTTAAGCGTAAATCTCGTGGTATCCATTTGTTTAGTAAGACCTAAAATGGTACACGCAGCTCGTAATTATTGACTGATTCGTGCTAGTATAGTTCAAGTGCGTGTGCAGCTCTAAAAGACTTTTCGTCTTTGAGAGCGACGGTAATAATGCACTTTGTATCTACTGAAATAGACGCGAGCATAGAAATTCGGTGATATCCTTTGTTTTTTAATCTGGGAACACGGAAAAATGTTTGTCAGATAGAAAATACGATTGTTGGTCACGTAATGAGCTATTGAATGTCGATCCCTTTGTTGTGGACCACCTATACTGGCCTTCTGTGAAATAAGCGGTATGAAGTTTTACGCTCTATCGTTTTACAGAATCGGAAATACCACTTTATGCATACATTCCCGGTACGACGGGAAAAACCTTTGTCTTCAGAAAGCAAAAGGTTTGCAGCAAAGCGTACTGCTTTTCCCATCGCTATCTTGTTTCGCTCTAACACTTTACACCTTCACCCGCTTGATACCGGAGTACGATAAGGCTCTACATAGTATAGAGCTGTAATTTCTTGCGTGTGATGCCTCTTGTATGACACATTTATTCGCAAAATTCAGTTTTTGCACCGTTCGACAAAACCTGTTATACTTTGAAAAAGTGGCGGTGGCACAAAAACTCGTCTTATGTACGGTTTCGGTCGTGACAACGTATTTAAGGCTCGAAGCTGCCAATCTAACTCGTCATATGGTCGAGAATATCGACCCATCAACTTCTGATCTTATTAAAGGTACTAACTTCTGATGTTATGCTTATGGGTAGCTGCGACCAATTCTTGAATAATACGCGAGGCTATCCTTTTATAAGTCGAGCAGATGTCGCACCAAAAATCATGTTGTTATTTTTTACCGAACCAACGGTCCAATGAACCCATTACGAGTATGCTCACTCTCTTAGGCGTCAGTAACGATCGTGACAGCCACGACTTTGCCTGAAACTGAAAGTGATCGTCGAGTGAAGGGATGTGGGTCAGCAGAACCACATTAAAGGGCCACAAAATCGCTTTATTTGATTGATGTTTCGGTCATTAATGAATTTTATGATTAATTTTTGCACATTTCGTATCTCCTGTGTTGCACCTTGGGAACAGAGCACACGAAGAGTCTCTTTAGGCTAAACCTCGCCGCAGTTCGAGGCACGCTTTCTTCTCTACTTATATTAGCTCAGTGCTTTTGTCCTGTCACATTATTTAGTCACGTCAGCATAACAACTATAACATAGTCTATAAAAAAACTGACTGTAACCATTGTATAGCGTACACATTTAAAGTCGTAGCGCGATTTCAACTCCTACAGAAGTAGATTGGTCGTGTTTATACCGCAGCAATCAGATACAACTTGCAGATTGTATTTTTTCAAGGTCCTCAAGACAAAAATAGTTGGCTGCATTGATCTTTCACATATTCGTGATGTACGAATATGTTGTCTTTACTTTCAATCATCAATGAAGTGGCTGCATGAATTACTACTCCATTAAAATTTTGCAAAAATTACCTTTGATATATACCATTGCGCTCGTCGCATATACCATGCATCTTTAAGGGTCTAATTATTTGTAAGAGCTTGCGCGGTTCTACAAAGTAGAAGAGTTCTAATTATTTTATGGTTTCATAGGCTCATTCTACGTAAATTTGCGGCCTTCCGTTTCCACATATTGCGGCTATATGATTTATAGCTTTGCATGCTGCTTTATGTCTTAGATTGAGCTTATGCGTGAATTCATGTGTAAGTTACTAACATTTTTGTACTAATCGCTTAAGCTTTTTATTCATAATAATACAGTCTTTTTAGAGCTAAAGTATATAGGGATGAGCTACCACTTATGGGAAACGCTTACGTCGCACTACACAGAATAATATAAGCATCCTCTGAAAAAAATGCTCTTTTAACCTTAAGACCACGTGTATGAAACATGACTCCTGCTGCCTCCTGCAAAGTAGTGTTTAGTTTGCAAAGTGCTGATACTTTTTGAGTAAATGAGGAGGAAAACGTTGTCGTAAAGCATGTCAATGTAAGAGTATACTACAGCCTTTTTCGCAATCTATGGAAATCTTGGATGGAAGAGACAAGCTACGAGTTGTATTTGGTCGCGTAGTATACGCACGATTGACCGACCAAAGTTGGAAATGGTACTTGTCAAACAGACTACGCTTCGCTATAAGAAGATTGGTGTCCACTATTCAACGCTTCCACTGATATTAGTTTAATGATACGGAAAGTCTGATATATCGACGGGGAAATTATACACAAAAAAAGTGACTAATCAAATCCACGCTAAATTGGTCCTACACCTTCTGTGAGATAGAGTTTGGAATATAGAAGCTCTTTTTTATAATTGTGAATTGACAAACATGACCTGAACATGTTCTCGCCAAATACAATGTAACTACGAATTTTGCATCACTTAGAAAAGTATAGGGTCTACCAAAATACGATAGGGTAATACTTTTTCAATTGTATTAATACAAAGGTGATACTTTTCCAATTACGTATCATACACGCATCCAATGTCGCGCTTGCTGGTGCTGTTCGTCGCGAGTGTCGCCTCAGTCTTTGCCACGGGGATAAAGCAGCAGCTGACTCCAAATTATCCCATCTCGATCCAACTAGCGGATGGTACGACGCGCGAGTTGACAGCCGCCGAGTTTGAGGCGTCGACGAACGAACGTGCCCAGGAGCATGCCACACGACTGACCCAGGGCAACGATGGTATTGCCAAGCACACCCAAACGCTGGCTGAAATCCACGAGCAGGATCCACAATTTGCGCTGCTAATTGACGTAGCCAAAGGTGCTTTTCAGGAAATTCAACGCCATGGGTACGCACAGGGCTATCTCCTGGTGGGCTTTACCGAGCATACGAGGCAGCAGGCATCGACCACCTCTCTTGACGCATACCTTGTAGAAGTGGAACTCCGCGCAAAGAAAGATCCGAGCAATACCGCGTCGGCTCGAACGGGTACAGGGACTCGAAAGCAGGAGCAAGAGGGAGACGAGACGCCGCTTAGCTATGAAGTGCAGCTGCTACTGGATGCCGAGAGTACGTGAGTGGAGAAAGGAGGGTGCTTCACGTCCTTACTAACGGTGGTATTGGATGACAGAGCGTTTGTCAGTGGTTGCGGCGTGGGAATTGAGTGCTAAAGAGCCACGACGAGGACAGAGAAAGCCGCGGGTCGTGCAATTGTCCATTCAGCCGACAGTGGCGATGCTAGAGCGCAAGGCCAAGCAAAACGTCGCCAAGCCGGCAGTAGCCACGTGGTTACTGGCGGGAGGGATGACAATAATGGCCGTGGGCGTGCTCGTCGTGTATCACACGCGCAATCCGATCCCAGTGCCCAGACCGCGACGCCGATCGAGCGAGATTTGGGAGCTAGTGGATAAGAACGACAAGCCAATTAAGGTTGACAAAAGAGCTGAGGAGTTTGGCGCTATGAACAGCGGTGACAAGAAGAACGACTAGCGTGGGCGTAGGAATTTTCAGCCAAATATTATATTAGTAAAAAAAAAGCTCTCTTTCAAGTACACTGCATTTTTGACGAGTTTATATTTTAATCATATTAGGCTAGTTTTTTAAAGTTTTATTTACGCAAGCGTCAAGAATCTGAGCCATTTGATCATTATAATTGCCCATACTGACTAAATTACCAGAGCATCTTCTTGATTGAAAACGCTCAGAATCATTGTAGGCTGCACCGTACGCCTTCTTGGTCTGATCACAGCGACGACGACATGAGCGGCAACCAAACGACTGTCATTGTTCTGGATCGGTCTGTAGCCGTTGCCTCTATTAAAAAATCTTTCACCTCCAGGTCTCCTCCTTGAGGTGTTGGTGCATTATGTCCTGACATTAAAGCTTCATCAACATGTGAGAGGTGTTTAAGCCACAAATGTCGCCCACTTGAGCTGCGATGCAACTCACCGGGTGGAGGTTGCCGCAGTACGTTCAGTGCACGATTACGACAAGGCACTGAGCTTTCTCGACTCTTTTATTCATTCAAGACGAAGAAGGACACGTTCGACATGAAAACCTTTCGTATACGTTGAATACTTCGTGGCTTTTAAAGTTTAGAAATGATATAAAGCGAGGTCATCGTAGTCTGAAGCCGTTATGGTAGCCAAAAGACAGACGAAGTGACGCGCCTGTCACACTTATGGTCGCATAACCTAACATCAGAACGCCTTGACCTTAGAATCGCAGTCTTGCTTAGCTTAATAAATCGTATTCTCATCAATAATTACTCTTTACGATAGCAAAGCAAAATTAGCAAGATTAAAGTATTGGGATAGAGTTTACATTTTAAATAGATAACGATCATCGCCCTTTTTCGTGTTTGGAAACGCGACATATTCACGACACGTAACTGCATCAAAGGCTACCACTTTGCGGTTTCATTGACGAATCCTAATAGATCTTTCCTTTTTTTCGCTCTTTTAAATTCTGGACAAGATATGAATTTCTTATTGTCTTATGCTCGTCGTCGCCAAAAAATGAAGTCAAATCTGTCCTTGCGTTGTCCTTTGTCTAATCCTTTTTTTCTCTTGTATCTTGATAAGTAACCATTAGATTCTTGTCGGTAAACTCGTGGGTGCTGTACCCTTGCTCCGATAGGAGAGTTTCAAAAATACAATACAATAGAACTAACCGAGAAAACCTTGTAAATCCGGTACGCGACCCAGAATATTTAAAGGGCCTCTTTTGGTCAGGAGATTTCTTTGCTTGGTGACAACATTATTGACGTCGTCTTTGAATTGTTTGACAAAATTTAAAGCTCACGTGCCTGATGCTTTTCTCCAGCTAATTGTTCTCAAATCCTTGAAATACTTTACGACGGAGTAATTGACTGATGAACTGGTCGTCAGAAGTCTTTCTTGGGTATGAAGAAAAGCAATCAAAAGCACTTTCAACCCCCAAATTTGATCGCCTGGCTGCTTTGACTTATATAAGTTTTTTTGCGGATATCGATGCGTGAAATGTTAAAGCCACTTTGAACACCAATCAAATATTCTACTGCGTAAATGTGATAAAAGTGTCTGTCAAATCGGTATAAATGTAATTTGCTTAGTGACCTGAAGCCTTATTCGTAATGTTTATTCTTATGAATTTGAAGCGCATATGAAATCGCACAAGCTGCAACACGAATCTCTAATTTGTGATCTGGCCGTACAATGTTGTGTGTTACCAGCCATTGCTATAGCGATCGATCTACTTCGTAAAAGTGAGTCGGATATCGCAACACCACTGTAAAGCAAACTAAAAGGTTAAGCATCATTAATCAGTGCTGGAATTTAATAAGAAAAAAAGAATAGCTTGACAAGTCTTTGTGCCTAGTCAAAAGGCCATAACACTGCCCGCAATCTCGCCCACACAGCGGACATCCAGCGACGAAATCGAGCTAATCGGCTGGGTGGTCGAGAAACGTCCGATGGTGGTTCAGACTTCGCTGGCTTCGTCGCGGCTTCATTCGATTTTGGTTGCGTCTTCTTGTCCGACAGCGATGCGTGTGGACGGAATGCTGAATCAGGGCTTAAGACACCACTCGAAACTTGCGGCTGATTTTTCACGTGACCTGGAGTTTCGGGCTGCTGCTCTTTTACAGACTCAGACTGCTCCTTTTTCACAAATTCAGGCTGCTGGTTTTTCACAGATTCAGGCTGCTGGCTTTTCACAGATTCAGGCTGCTGGCTTTTCACAGATTCAGGCTGCTGGCTTTTCACAGATTCAGGCTGCTGGTTTTTCACAGATTCAGGCTGCTGGCTTTTCACGTAGTCGGGCTGCTGGTTTTTCACGGCTTTGGGCTGCCGCTGTTTCTTGTGGCCTGAAGATTTGAGCGGTTTCGTGCCTGAGCTTTCAGGCGGCGCTTCATTGTTCAAGTGGTTGTGTCGCTCAACTCTCGACACTTTCTCGACCTGCAGATTGGATATATCGCCCGGCACGACTAGTTGCGGACCCTTTGAGATAAAGTTTTTTATTTCCGCCATTTTCAGAGAATCGCCATATCGAGCTTGTTGCGTAATTTTCACGGCCAGCTCTTTTCCGTAACGGTCCTGTAACAAAGTGACGAGTTCCGTCGCTGCTTTCTCTTGCGCATCCCGGGCATTGAAGTTGGCGTACTTGACAAAAAAATCCAATTTTTCAAACAGCTTGTCAACGTCCTCTGAAACTTGCAAGTTGGGCTCAAGCATCTTGAAAATATCCTCCAGCGTCTTCCTTTGCATTTTCCACAGCGCGATCAGGCCAGTTTCGAGAGTGTCGGCATAGAATTTTAATTTCGAAACTTGCTTCGCCTCTTGGATTTGTCGCCACACATCCTTGCCATCATGACCAAGCACCAAAATTTTGCCCAATTCATAAAAGGGCGAATCCTTCTTGTATACAACCCGCACGGCCCTGATCCACTGATCGAGTTTCTTTTGTTCCGCAAACAAATTAGCGCGATCAATTTTTAATTTCGTGAATTCAGCGGCAACGTCACGCTTATAGTTGTTGACAAACGGTGCCGACACTTTATCTAAAATGCTTCGAAAGCTTAGTTTGACCGGGATATTATTCCGTTCTTCGTCTGCGCCTTTGGGGACTGCAATGACAGCGTTCTCTTTCCGTTTCCCTACATACACAGCTGTAGGATTTTCCAGTGTGATGGATGTCGAGACATCGGCTGCTGCTGATAGAAGTGCAATGGCCACGAGCAAGGAGTACGTCTGCGTCATGTTCTTGCTCTGGGAAGAAAGTGGAGCTCTGGATGGTTAAGAAACAGCCGGGAAAACGCGAACCAGAAATCTACCGGTTTCCATGCGATATTTGAGGATTCTTTCGTAGACATTTAAAAGAATTTTATTGCATTTAGTTTTACTAGATGAAGACGCCTATTTTTTGGTCGCAAAAACCAACTTCACTTTACGCGGATGTGGGGTTGCTATTGTTTGTGCAGATTGCTTTGCGATGCATTGCACTCTTGTGAGCGCATTATCGTTTCGTTGCGCTCTTTACACTTTATTGCGCTTTAGAAGCGTTACTGCGCTTTATTGTGCTTTAGCTTATCCCTTGATCGAACAATAAAGCACTTTATTCGCGTGGCCGCGAAGTTACTTGTGTTTTCTAAATGGTCACTTGCGCGATAAGGGTGACAACTTTCGCGATACATGCTTGCCATCATTCAACGATGGCTTACTCCACTGGAGTATCAACCTTCGCGCTTTGAACTCGTACCGAGTTCTTACATGAACGAAAGATCATTAAAAAGAATGTCTTTGTCATAACCAATTGAGCCCAGGTGATGCCAGAA
Organism: Plasmopara muralis; assembly: GCA_003676415.1. NCBI lineage: Eukaryota > Oomycota > Peronosporomycetes > Peronosporales > Peronosporaceae > Plasmopara > Plasmopara muralis. The sequence continues at coordinate 12,793 of RCHQ01000299.1, forward strand.
AATTGGTCCACTTGGCTAGAAAAGCTGGCTTTTCCACGCAAATAGTGAGGCCACGTAAATTGGTCAGTGGGAATGGATTTTCACCACGCAAAATTGCCTCTGCTTTGTTGCAAAATCACCAAAATGATATTGGAATGCGCAACAAATATCCTGAGGGCCATGATGATATTTCGAATTAGGCTTGCTTTGTGATTGGCGCAGCATTCTTTACACGCCTCAACACAACAGTACCATTTCGTTTACTCTTACCTCGAGTCGAGACTATTACATTCTTCACAGAGTTTCAAGCTCCCACTTTTGAAAAGATAACCTATAATATTTTGACTCTGTTAAATAATAGTAGAAGTAATATCGCTTTTTAAACAGAGAAGGCTTGCAGAAAATTATGCATTCTTTTAGTAACTGACTGCTCTTTCACTCGGTCTTTAAACGTTGTTGTATGCGGTAGAATAACTTTGAAAACAATTTGGTAAATCGAGTGTATATGTGTCCTCGAAGTTTCGATAATCGCTATTGCGATTTTGACCGGAACTTTATTCATATTCAGGTAAGCAGTGCTTGGTCTAAAACCAATGTTTGTGCATACTTGAAGCTTTCACTTTGAATGATAGAAATTATGGGACATTTATGTCACAGGCTTTCTTTTGATAAACTAATTAAAGTTCAGCTCTCATTTGAGTTCATTTAAGACACATTGAATCTTGGTATTTGAATTATAGCAGGACTTTATGTCAGGCAGACATATCTGGCGGGGCCACATCAAAACCCATACACAGGAGGTATTTAGTCTTTCAGCGAGCGACAGTTTTTAAGGGGTCGAAGTGTGCAATTATAGACACTGAAATTTGTTTGCTTTATAAACTATTTCTTTTGTATGCCTCTAGTTCCGATGACTGACTGAACTTGTATCGCAAATATGGCAGAAGTCTGTAATTTATGATATATCAAAAAATGTATTACACACAACCAGTATGAATATTACCACAAGCTTTCATTGCTTTGTAACTTTTTGTTTTCAAGAAGTCAGCTCTTTTCAGGAAGCCAGCTCCTTACATATGAGTATGAAAATCCGTTACTTGAAAAAATTCTATTAAAAAAGAGATAAGAATTATTATGCATTTATACAAAACTTTGTAATGGTTAAAGCACTTACAAAAGAGGCAGCGACAAAAGACGCCAATATGTCGGATCATCAAACAAAGATCATGCCATACTTTTCTCGGTACTGAGAGGTGTAATTACACCAAAGACGATCCCTGTGCTACGACCAGAAAATACTTTTACACTAAAGCTATACTCCATCAAAAGCTTTGCCTGTACTCTGATCGGGAAGTCAGAGGTGAACCGCATACCTAACGGATTATTGGGCAACAAGTGCTTTAAGGGTAGTGTCAGCTCCGCCACGACGCCGAGCACACTCATGCGGTTTACCTTTTCCCGAGTATTTAAAGTCGGCTTTGGGTTCAGACAACAGAATGATAAAGAGTTTATTTTCAACTGGTGGCCTCCTCAGATATTTTGCTGAAATTGATCAGCCTATATAATGTATTCAATTGAACACTTTAGCTTCTTAAGACTGGTGTAAGCCAGCATTCATTTATAATAAGATTGTTATTCTTTATGCATTCTTCCGCTGTACAAATGTAATTGGGAGGGGTTCACAGAGACCATCAGGGGCACTTTTGGTGCGGCACACTCACATTAGTCACACACTCGCAAGTACGCAAATCGCATGCCTCGTTTTAGCAAGCGAATAAGGTATACTTTACATAAACTCAGCACTTTGCTTCCATTTTTGATCGAATGTCGGTGCACGATGAGTCGTAGCTCATAATTTACAGCACGTATGAGGCACAAGAAGACAAAATATAGTCAAAACGAGCTTAGACTTGTCGGATTCTCAACCTCAGGCTGATCCCAATTTTGATCAGCGTGTCAGCTGTGGCTGCTGGTGTGGCTATCTTAGGCAGCTTGGATTCGTACGAAGTTAATTTTTTTACCTCAACGGATCCTCAGCATGAGACAAAAGCGGCTTTAAAAGTTAGGTTGTAGTTTCTACGGATTTTTTAATGTGAACTACTTAGCTTGTTTAAGCCGCCAAGCAAGCTAAATAGTTTACATAAGTGGTATGGTTCCCATGCCTACTACAAGCCTCCATAAAGCTCTTAATAATGCTTGGAAAATTTTAATAAGAACGATCTAGAATTACACTATATCATTTTTTCTGCTTGTACCTCGGTATCGCTTAGCAACGTCGATGAGCGGGTAGAGCGGTACCTTTGGATTGAAATCGCCGGCTAAGAATTTGGCATTGACTGTCACAAATTGGCGTTCTGTGACACAGGATAGGCTGCTTCCGTGCCAAGCAGGAGATTCAAACAAAGCGAATCGATGCACACATGAGAAGTGTTGCGTCAGAGGTAGCACAAAACAGGAGCTCGGACGATGCATTTAATGTTGTAAGCCACTCGACGCAGGAACTCATGGTGCTAATAATATTTTGTCCCGAAACTCCTTCTTGGAGTTTCGGGACAAAAAATACGGCCTTTTTTTATCTTTTGGAGGATTTGTGTGCGGTCCAAAATGCTGCCTGGCGTCATTCCTTCCTGCAAATTTCATGCTCTGAGACAGAAGATTATGCTATAGAGCACACACATATTCTGGTCTAGTCGAAGTGTAGCACTGGCTTGAGGTTTAGGCCAGCAATATTTGTTGCTTTGACTTTATAAATACTTCTTTGATCGATACAGGGGTCGAGGAGGCCACCAGAGCGTGAATGATCGCAAATGCTCGAAGCGCATAGCATTTGCACCATCTTTTCAGTAAGCTGGACCAAGGCCTAGGCACTTGCCCAAAAATCTATTACTTATGAGTAGGAAAAGCTAGGAGCAACCTTCTTTGGCAAACATCTAGCTCCCCCAGCGTTTGAACTTCCTTTTTACAAGCAAAAGAAGCGCAAGCTTCACGAACATACTTTACTGAAGAAGAGAGTAAACGATGATTATCATTGCATCTCTGCACCTTAAGCACTATGTTTTACAAATGGTCCGACCATAGGCTCACATCGCACGCAACTCTCGAGTGCCAGTGGCAGCGATGAAAATGTGCTTCAATCACTTCATTGAAGACGTACAGCCACGATTAGGCTTCTCTTTCTCGATTAATGACTACTTCTTTTCCTAACCACGCAGAGTAATGGTCGATTAGCATAATTCCAATTTCTAGAAGCTAAAGCATTGCTGATTGAAAGTTGTGTTTTCTGCTATTGCTGCGGTAAGCAAGGACACATGATTCGTTTCGTGTCAAGTCGTTTAGTTGTGAGCTTCGATGATTTTTTGAAAAATTATTTCGTCCGGAGCAAGAGAAGCACATTCAATAAGATAGACCAGGGTACTGAACTTTGAGAGCATTAAGCTCCCGTCATGGGTGTGTGAGTGTACAACATGAGCGTAATTTGAAATCCTTGGAGACAGTCACAGCTTTCTGCCCCTTTTCGGACGACATCCAGCACAGAATCAATCAGCTCAGCACCCTCGGTATAGTGTCCTTTAGCCCAATTGTTACCAGCGCCTGTCTGGCTGAAGACAAAGTTGTCTCGTAATGACCAGGCAGCTTATGAACAAGTAATGCGAACTGATGCAAGTAAAAGAGCTTGTGATTTGTTGCCTCATAGTATGTGGTGCGTCGCAATCCTTTATTGATACTTAAAAAGTACGGTGTTCTTAAACGTCTGTGACATCGACAAAGATGACTTGAACCTGAGCGTACCGTGTCTGGAGTAGCACGAGCTCTAGATAAACTGGGTGGTGCTAGGCTAAAGAACTTACCCACCCGACTCCGCAAATCAGGGCTATAAAGAGTCACGTTTGTTTGCCCGTTTTGCAAACGAATTCTTTGAAAAAATTTAAATCGCAACACGCTCAAATTAACACTGGCAGGTGTCAAGGGAACTTATATCGCTTCAAATGTGATGCGACCAAGTTATTTGGCTAATGGCTAGATTGGTCTGACGAAACTGACCTTCTCAAGGCTAAATTAATCACTGATCAGAGTACTGTGTGCCTCCAGAAGCGTATCGTACTTCAGGTCATCGCCGTTCACAACAAGAACCTTAGCTTGATCTGCCAGACGGCCCTAAAGCAGCTTTTATTTTTTTTATTGCGATCGCTGTCAAATGCTAGACTACTCTATTTTAGCGTTTCTGCTTGAGAATAAAGCTTTGCATTAAAAGGCAACCACATTTCGTCTGTCAGGCTTGCTATTTCGTGAATTATTACTATTATCATGCTGTTCTTTGGAGCGAGTGAGGTGTATTTGCTGCCGTCATTAGATATTTTTCGCCTTGAAACCCAGAAAATGTACTCGAGATCTCACGGGTGAGCACTAACTGAAAAGGGCTCTAATTTAGGAGCATTTTATCTCCGTTTGGCAGCCTAAGGTGTCTAAACTGGAACAAGATGACATTCTCATGTTTGTCCTCATCCTGTATAAGTAATATTTATTCGATGGCATCAGCGGAAGAGTCGCAAACAACGCTTGATAATTTTGTATTATCTGGCAAAGCTAGTAAAAGTGCTGGCTGGTGACTTTCCGCAAAGCTATTAGTGACGGTAACGAAGAAGTTGAACAAACCACATGAGTGGGCACACACCTCACCAAAATCTTGTTGCGTACGTCGAGCTAAAACATGTGACCTGGTCTGTCAATCCATCCAGAGCCCGTACTTTCTAGCCACAAAATACATTACATCTAGTAATACAAGAAAAGAAATGACTTTGAGCTGTTAGATTCCTTAGATTTAAGGTCAGGAATATTTTGATCTGAGAAACGTCTGAAGCCGTTTCATTAGCCAGCACTGAACATGTATTGTTCGCGTTGCTCTTTAAACTTCTTTATTGTTACTCTGTCGACCGCAATCGTTTGCAGATGCGAGAGACTTTTTGACCCACCGAGACATAAAATAGTTTTCATACTCTTTGCAGCCATCAGTCGCTACTGGTACCTCTTATAAAACCTGTCAATCTTTTAAATGTCAAGTTTACATAGTTTGAGCCAATTACACACACTCTTGCTCTTCTCGTAAAGGGCGCTTTGCGCTTACTGTTGACTAGCTGTTCCCTGTAAAGCTCCTTCCAGCAAGCCGTCAAAGTACTCAACCAAATTAAAGGTCTATTTGTTCGGTACAGGCAAAGATTATGTGTGCTTAAGTACTGCAGCCAAAGCAGCGGATAATGCGCTTAAGCTTGATAAAGCTTAAGTCAAGCGTGAATCAACTCAACTTAGCGTAAAGTCTTATAAGAAGAAGCAACTTTATAGCAATACAGAAGAGAGGGTCTGTCTCTGGCTGTTCTCATTTTGAAAAAAAATTAAACCACCCTTTTCGGCAAATTTCGCTTGTACCTAAAAAAGAAAGGTTCACCTTTTGACTACCATTGAAATAGTCATCAAGATATCCTTGAAAAGCGGCGCTTGCTTCCCAGTTGGACAATGTGAGCTTTGTCAGAATTCAAACATCACCGAAAGGAACATTGCTTTCACATGTCCATTCATGTGTTTCCAGAATAAAGTGACTAAAAGGGTGACTGCTCAGGTTTTAGCCTGGCTTTGCTGGTAAGAGAGTGCGAAGATTTTCGAGCGAAGAAGTCACGGCCTCAGGCACCAAAGCATTTAATAAAGAGGAAGGCAGCATAAAACGACACGACAATAGTCTTGAACGATCATTCGAACGTGATTAAAACCACTTTAGTGACCATAACTTCCTCCTTTATTTATACAAAAGCTTTGCTTTTATGTTAATTATTTACTTGGGCTTCGCAAAGTAGGAAACTAATTTTAAAGCATCGAATTTGCTTGTTCAGCTGAAAGCCGTGACGCTGTATATTTGGGTAGGCTGCAAATGCGGCTGTTTCTTCAGGCTTATAAATGCCAGCAAGTCATTCGAGCAGAGCGAAAGTACGGTTCCGCCAGATACAGGAATGTGTATCTTTTCAAACAAAACCTTTACGAGGGATCAGGTACGTAGGATTGACTGAACGTTCTATCGGGTAACCCAGTCACACCCGATAGACTGAACGTTCTATCGGGTGTGACTGGGTTACACAACTCCTTGAAATGGGGGAGACGTACAGAAAGATTTGCGATATTTCGTTGAACGACCGTCTATTTTTACTGGGGTAATTTGAAGACAGATTAATTAAACACAATATTTACTTTACTTCGATTTAAATGCATTGAAAATAGATGCCTATTTATCTATAGGCATCTATTTTCAATGCATTTGTACCAATAAGTGCGCCCTAATCCTTTGACACCAAAAAACATCAGGTTTCAAAACTCTACCATGCGTGCGCCCTATTTAATTAATGTGTCCAAAAGCATCTTGTGCAAAATTGTACGGATTTGAAAGCGGTCTTTTACATACACGAGTTTACGATCCTGTATATTTACACATCTCGCCGGCTGGTATGCGCAATTTTTCCCGGAAGAAGCAGTCAAGTATTAATGAGTCCGACTCCATTGCGTTAGTAGATCAAAAACGCTCACGACGTGCAGCGGAATGGGTCATGTATACTCCTGGCTAGTGTTGCTTACAGTTTTCGCGATCAGCACATTGACAATGGCCACGGTATGCTTGCCTCACGATACCACTCACAGCGATGAGAAAGGCCAGTATAGGAGGCTGGAAAGAACGGGTACCATGTCTTTCAGACCCGAGGACGAAGAGCGAAACTTATTGCCTTCTCAGGTCACCGAGTCCATTGCTAAAGATGTCGAGAAGTCTATTAAGCCATTGAAAACCAGGATCCAGGAATTCCCCAAAGATGAATCGCCGTTTTTGAAAAGCAAAATTTCAAGCTTTACTTTGTGTTTGAAAATGAAGTAAAGGATTTAACACCCGACAAGTTGTTCAAAAACTCTAGGCTAGACACTTTAATCGGCTACGCGAGTAAACTGTACGAGGCGAAGAAGGATGCGATTGACATGGCTAAAATTGCCAGTGCGGAGAGGAAGTATGAGAAAGAGGGGCAAAAGGATGTGGTCGCCGTTTTACAAAGCCACTTTAATATGAAGGACCTCCTTTATTTGATGGAGCAGACGATAAAGAGACCGGACCCTCTCATGTCGGTCATAAAGATTGAAGCCGGTCTAATAGACCATTATTTGGGCGTTGAAAACCTCACAGTTGAACAATTGTTCCAGATTTTGAAACTGGATAAGGATAAAAACCTTGCCAGTCACCCGCTAATGTCCGTAGTGGTCATGTTTGCCGCCAAACAATCGCGCGAATTTGATTTAATCAAATTATGGGATGGCCCCATTTCTCACAAAACAGACAAGCTTCAAGAAATTCTCGACGAAGCGAAGAAAAATGTATATTGCAAGGTCTGGGCTAAAGAAGTGGAAAAATGGCTTACCGATTACCTGGAACAGAAGAAAACATTGAGGTTTTTAAGTCGCCCAACCCATTACAATAAAGCATCGTCTTCTCCAAACGAGGTAACCCGTAAGGCCCCGCTAATACATGCGAATTCGCAGCCAATTCCGTCAAAAGGGGCTCAGACAAACTCAGAGAGCTTCAAAATAGGATCCAGGTCAGCATCGACGCCTTTGCCCTCACCACTCTCGGACGCAAAACAAAAGCAGGTTATCACGTTTGGTGATAACCTAAAGCCACTTACAGAATTCGAAACGACACACAATGCTGCTTTACCGAAACTACGACGTGAACCTTTTAATAAAATGAGAAGGCAACCACAGATGTCGAATAAGGCCGTGACTCCGCCAGCGGACGCCAAATCAATATCGTCGTCTCCAGATAAACTCAGTCCAGCGTCGACGTCTTTGCACGCATTGCATCAAGACGCGAAGAAGCCTAAAACGACGTTAGATGATGATCGGAATCCTGTGTTGGAACCCGAAACAACTCCCGATTCTGCTCTATCGCCGCAGCGACACGAAGTACCCTCGGACACGAGAGAGCAGCCACGGATGCCGAGGAAGGACGAGATTCCGTCAGTAAACCCTAAACCAACATCTCCGTCTCCTAACGCATCACATTGGAACAGTCAATCAGCCAGATTTCGTCGCTGGCTGTCCGCTCTATTGGCGAGACTGCGGGCACTACTGCGGCCATCCAAGTAGATAGAGCCCATCCCAAGTCATTTGCGCGCTACAACAAAGCGAGTCGATCTTGATCCAGCTACCCACATAAGTAACTGCGTGGGTGCGGTGTCGACCTTTTTAATTTGTGCAACCACTTCAATGCGGACTCCATCCCGTCTATTTTCGATTGGTTTATCTTGTGCTTCCGACCAATTTTATCGAAAATGTCGTTTGGCGCTAGACCGCTCCTTGAAGGTGTTTTTTGTTGCGCTAAATTGATTTAATTGCCTCGGTACGTTTTTATTTGCGCTTCACTTATATTCCGACGGAATACATGTCGGGCGGGGCACTGACAAAATAAATATATGTGCTAGACGCAATTGTAGACTATGAGCCGCCTCAAGACAAAGAAAGCTTAACAGGTTTTACGGTAACTACCTCACATGGCGAAGGGGTTTTTCGGTGTGTATTTGTACAATGATTCTCTAATGTGTGATTATAGATTAATTGGTAAATCCTTTGCCTTCCAAGTAAATATTGTGGGTTCGAGTCCCACTAGTCACATACTGTTAATTATGGTGACAAAACGTTCCGTAAAGCTGGCTTTCCACGGCTTTAATATCGGTTTAAATACTTAAAAGATACCGGAACGGGTATAGCGCTTAAATTAGAGAGCTGAAAATAGTACATATACACTATACACAATTAAAAGCAGGTTGAGTTTAGAAGGAGAATAAATCAGTCCTATCTTTTGCTCGCGTCGATTCTTTTAAGATTAATGATAGCAAACGGTCCTTCATTACAAAACCGCATACCTTCGTGTAGGTCTCAAGCTTTGCTAGCAGACTTGTCTACCAAAAATACCAAAACTTGCGCTCGTTAGCAGGCAACAAGCCAAATTATCGTCACGACTGGTGTTTACGCTTCCATGCGTGCAAACAAGAAAAGAAGGCGTGGTTTTCATATATGATTAGAGGTGAGGAAGTCGACGGATTCTATTATTCTCAAGGTGACGACTCCATGGACGGCCTAAGTTAGGACCGCACCAAACTCCGAGAGTGTATGCCTCAACAATGAGAGATCCAGCTTCAAATGCTATTTAAGTGGAGTACAAGCACAGAAAAGCTTGCTACTCCGAAATGCCTTGTATATAGGACCTAAAGAAAGTGGGTCCTCTAGTTTGGGTTCAGTTTCAATGGACCGAAGCGTTGCTGAGAAAATATTATCCGCTGCTTTGACTGCGGTATAATTGAACACATTATTCGTGTCTGCTTCGAAGGGGCCGACGAAAAGAATAATGGTTTGCCCTAAAGTCATTGGCAGAAGCCGCCATATGAAGGCTGGTCACAGGTAGAGGCGAATGCATTCGGAGAAGAACTCGGACTCCACAATGGGTATGCGAAAGATACACATCATGAAAATTGAGTCCCCGATACAAGTATGCACTATAAGGTCCATTCAATCTATGGTACAATAAGATCTCAACAACTCTCGCATTCGGATCCAGAGCTATTACGTGTACTCGCATAAAAACCATTTCGATGGTTAAATTCTGGTGCATCATAAATTTGCTTGACGGCAATTGATTGCGATCAGCTCAACGGCAAATAATTGCGGTCAGCTTAGGAAAGATTACTAGTACTTTAAGAAAATGTTTTGGAAATTTGGTCAGTATAAGTCCGCGTGACACCCGGGCTTGACCAAAAATGGGCATTTTTTAGTGCACACTCGTCTCAATGCACTTCACACAGGCGTGCATAATCAAGCTTTTTTATATATTATTTTATTATTTAAAATACCTTAAATAATATATTTTTATATTGGTAGAGTACAAGTGAAGGACTAACCAATTTAGTAGATGGGTATGGTGAAATGCAAACTTAAATTACACGATCAAAAAGTTTGCAAACAACGCGTTGTCTAGACGTCATTTGATAAAAGTTGCAGCTCAACTAATCTAATCGTGGACCAATATTAACTGTTTCGGGAAGGCGAGGGTTGGTTGGCCAAAATTCGGACCGAGCTGAAATAAATGTGAACGACACGGGCATAACCTAGCATCTACCTGCCGCTCGCGGTGCGAATGGCTGGTAAATAGTTGGATTGTGTCTTAAAACTGCAATGTATTGTGCTTATCAATCCTTTCAGGCCGGTCATAGAGATTCGTTGTACATCAGAAATTATCACATCTTCATGCACACTTCCTTTGTACACGGAGTTTTGTGACCGCATCACAACTTATAGGTCACAACAAAACACATCAGCACAAACTGTGTCTTCCGCTTTCAAGGCGTAAGACTGCATAACGAATTTAGCTTTCTTGAGGTAGGCTTTCGGCAATTCTTTTGACTAATAAGCTCAGAAATGGTTTCATTAATTTAAGGGAGAATGGATCAAATATACATGTTTTAAAAATAAGTTAAATGAAAAAAATCTACCTTGAACCACAACTTTTCCACTTTAATGAAAAAAAATCTCCTACGAAGTAAAAAACCTATTGAAGAATAAGAAACCAAAAAGATATACCCAACTCAATAAAGAAAATATACTTTCATGCTGCACATTACTGGTGCATCGACGCTTGTTGTGTCCCACTTGACCACAGCTGCCACATCGATAAAGACTTTTGGGTGCGTCAACTTCTGATGTAGCATGCTGTGATTCGATTCGCTTCAATTTAAGTCGACCTTTTCTTCTGGACGGATTTGGTAGAAGATGCTCACTCTTTACCAGCTCACTTTTTGTCACAAATGGCTTCACTTCGAGTGCTTTATCGTAGGCAAGTAGATACGTTTTGGTTGACCTCATATCCCCAGATAACAATTCCGATCGTGCTACTATGAGGTGTCAACATGGAGCATTCATAACATTCACATTGCCGCATGTGCAGGTATCACTGGTCAACAGCATACTCCATTGGCTTGTTTGTTCCAATTCGAACCGACACGACAAATGATGTGGTTGAACTTGGACATACTTGAATTGTTTTCACATTTTTAACATTGAAGTGATGCAAATGGCAGCATAAGTCGTGACCACACCCCATTGTTTGGTCTGTCCAGCAAATTCGAGCCACTTTGCAACAAGTGGATTCGAACCCGCGCCATCTCTCTGTTTGCATTGCATCTTAACCATCTCTTCAACGATTGTATGCAATTTTAAGATCTATTAGGAATAGATCTTAAAATTGCATATAAAGGTAGAAAATACCACTCAGGAACAATATGTAGAGGAGTTTTCATAGGATTTGCTTCAATATAATTATCTGGATGACCGCAGACGGTCTTCGATTTAACCATCTCGATCTAATTACTATTTAAAGGTACAAATTCTCAATTTTTTATATTGTACATGTATATTATTGCCATTGTTGCAAAAATATTTATTCCTAGGTATATTTTTTTGCTTTTTCATCACTTTTTTTTGGAGGTCATTTGATTTGACCCTTAAAATTAAATTTCTAGGATTGCTATAATTGATCGAGTTTGGAAATCTATTAGCGAATTTTGACCACTAGCTTTTCGAAAATTCAAAGTAAATGCTGCCAATCCCAACGGTCGCTGGAAATGCCAGGACCGTTCAGAAAGCTTGGGATTGAGCGCCTCATTTATACTTCAAAGTTATGCGAATGTTGTCTAGATTTGCATTGTGGACTTTCGCTGCGACAAGCAACGACCAGTGCATGTCCATACTTGAAAATTAGCACCATGCCAAAGATGTTGCAATCTCTCTCTTGTGTCGTCCAGCTAACCGGTATTATAAGAGGTAATTTGAAGGCTGGTCCTACCTGAACTTTAACGGCTTTAAGCTAATCAAACGGCCGCATCGATCAATCTACATGCTGACCAAGATCGTGGCTTACTAGTTGATAGTCAGCCTTAGCGTCATTATTTAAACCGTTTTTCCAAATCTGTTTACGCACCAGGCGAACGGATGAATAACTGCGTGCTTGAAACGCCTCATGTTTCAAAAGATGACTCGCTGTCGCGAAAACATTCGCGACGTTCTTACATTGTTTTTGCACAATGCAAGAGGTCAGCGTACGAATTTTCTCAAGCGCGCTGGAAGATCTGGGTCGGACAACAGCTTCGTTCTGCATCAAGAAGCTCAAACCACAAAGCTCAAGCAAAAAAGGCACGAAAAAGTCTGAAAAGTTGCAACACGGCAGCTAAGAAAATGAGGACCATTATCGTTCGTATTTTCACTTCAAAGGGACAAATTCAGTGGAGTTGGCTCACTTGTCGCCAGTTAGAGTGTCAGCCGCTGTCGCTTCTAACGCCAAGACCCCACGTCACGGCTAGGCTCGATCACGTCATTTCTACCGACTAAGATGATCCCGAAAGCGACAGGCGATGACGAGAGTCCTGTAGTTCACGGTCGGTTGAGCTTCTCTGTCTCGAATCCACCCAGAGCGTGTAGTGTGTAGGCCACAACGGTCGCTCAAGGGCCTACTTGTTTGCCAGCTCCCGAGACAAAACCGCACCGCTGTCGAAACAAGTCATTTCTCCATTCATCCGGTCTTACAACAACAAAACAGCCACATGCCCCCTTTTCCAATTTCCGTGCCCCCACCTCGGACTTTCAGCGTCACCCATCCACTCCACCGCAATCCGCAGCAACAGTCGGCCCCCGACATGGCCTTTGCTTCCATAACACCCACGAAAACGCTGTATCACCTGACGTCGCCCATCATGAGCCACAGTGGGACCCGTACCCCGCCCGTGGTCAGCCCCTTGAAAAGAACGCGTAAAAGCCGCGTCGTCTTTGACTTCTCTACCGAAGTCATGGCCAAGTACTTTCATATGTCCCAACGCGAAGCTGCGCAGCAACTCGGAGTTGCTACGGTTACGATCAAACGCAACTGCCGGCGTCTCGGTATCGTCTGGCCCTATCGCCTCATGAAGTCAAAGAAACTCGCTATCAATTGGTCGGCCATATCACGTGAAGACGCGCAGCGCATTCGTCAAGAGCGTGCGCTTGAACAAGCCAAAGCCGGTCGATCACCGTTGATGCAAAGTAGTCGTAGACGATTCTCTACTGCTTCCAGCAAAGAAGCCCCCGCCAAAGGAACAAAGGTGCTGAGTTACAGCAGAAACGAAAAGGTCGGGCTCACGAAAGCTGGTCGTGCCTTTGCACGATTGCCATTCGATTGCACGGACGAAGGCAATTGAAGCCACTACTACATCAGTGCTGTTGAAACATCACGTGGATGTGTGTGTAAATTAATAGATATTTCTTAGAAATTAGTTGAAGTTTGGCTCTACCCTAATGTGACCTTTTGAACGTTAAAAATGTCTTTTGTTTCATACAACGCTTTATTGCACAAGCAAGAAGGAAGCTTTCAGCAAAAACTAATCGCAAAAGTAAAATTTTATGTCAATTTATATCTGACCACCTTATAATTTTTAAAGTACAGCTATCACGCAATAGCCTAATGCTGGAAAAACATCAACAATTTCTTGGTTTTCTTTCGTTGTAGTCATTTTTAGTGAAACTCACACGAGCGACAAAAGTAACGATACTGACGATGGCAGAGTTGATGCACAAGCATTAGCTCCGCGCAGCACTGAATAGCTAGAACCCGAGCATGAACGTTGTGATAGAATAAGCTCAAAATCAGCTTGCAATTGCAGGATAAGCTAAGAAAGATATACTATATGACTTGATAAGTATAGAGAGTAGCAGGAGTAGCTCATATATATCATCGCCGCCTCGATCAAAAAATTTTACAATTAGCGTAGACATTTCCACCAGAGGTTACTTTCAGTAACAGACTAGTTTCCCCCCCTCGAAATGTGGAAGGATATAAGAAATAAAAGACTTGAAATTCTAGGATGAGCGCCCTTTATTCTCTTTTTGGTATCGTAGCTCTTTAATTGTAAGCAGACTTAGGTCTTTTCTGCACGACAATGATGCACTTACATAATTCTAATGCCATCGTATACGTAGCAGTATCTCTAGTACGTGATTCATGTACAAGAGTATATCATTACTGGTCCATACATCAACTTCACGATCATATTGTTAGTCACAAAATAAAGTGTAGGTAAAATTTGAATTTATTGCCCAAAGTAGAGCGTGCGAGTAATCGTGGCTGTGTGTGTACTTGTTGTGCATTGCTCAATTTTGTAAATTCCTTCTCTGACCATTTTGATGTGATCCTTTGATTCTTATGTCTCCATTTACATCAAAGTAATGTTGCCAATCGATCATCCTTTAAAAGGTTGGTGTACTTCGGATGTCAAGCATACAAAAAACTAGAAAATATTAAAGCAGAAATTTTATCGGTGACCATATATTTCGTGTGACTGATCAAACTAGTAAGAACATTGAGTGACTTTTGAGCTTAATGGACCATTCTTAAAGGTCTGCTGTATTAATAGTTTTAGGCGGTGATAAAATAGCTTTGCCGTTGCTGTTTAGGCAATTATAACTGAAACTGCCGTGTTCATCTAATGGTCAGCTTTGAGATATATGTGACGACTACAATTACGAACGGTCGCTTTGTTAATTTTGGCCATAATATTCCCGATAAAAGTAGGCTAGTCAAGCATTTGATCATTATGGTAGCTAATCAATAATCCAATCCTTGGCGATATGATTTTGAGGTGTGTGAGCCGAGTTAACGCAACCCATTCCCACCTCAGACAAATTTCTAATTGTACGGTTGTAAGTTATGTTGGTACGTGATACGCATGCATTTAAATGTTGATTTTGCACCGTTACTTATGGAACAATAGCCGCATGTCGTAGCAAATTTGTGCAACGGCGCGGCTCTAGCTTTGGCTGATTTAAGCAGCATGTCAGTTTTGAAATATCCTATTATGCTAGTTGCCCTTAATACGCCATTTGTCGCGATGCGACATTCCACTCGTTCGGGCCATTAATCTTCAATGGGTCGCTTTATATTACGTAGCGAAGGTGTTATTTGTCCAGCGTTTGCACCTTTACAGTCCACGACAGTGTATGGCAGCTCCATCCTATAGTCGAAGTGTACTACTCTTTTCAAAAAGGCACAAGAAGTCAGTAATTCGCTTAAGAATGTCAGCCGCCTGTTCTAAATAAGTGATCTGGTTATTTTTCGTATTTTGCTCCGAAAAGGTCAAGGTTCGCTTAGCAGGCTCACTTGTCGCCAGTTAAAGTATCAACAGCTGTCGTTGCCAATGTTAAGACCACACACCATTACACCATTGCTAGACTTGAATGCGTCTCGTCTACCAAACGAGATGATCCCGCAAGAGACAGGCGATGGCGAGGGCCAAGTATCCGACCGCCGGTGTCACCGTATCAAATCAACCCAGAGAACGCCCGTTTGGTGAAGAGTAGGCCATTACGGTCGCCTGCTAGCCTCCTACCCACCTGCTTCAAGCACGCTCGAGACAAAAGTGCGCCGCGGTCGAAACAAGTCATTTTCAAATTCTTCTAGTCTCCCCCACGACAAGCTATACCAAGACATCCGCCAAGATGAGCACGCCGTATTCCATATGCACCACATCGTCGAGCACCTATACGGTCGCACATCCTCTGCACCGCAGCCCAACCATCTCATGCCAGCTCTCTCAAACGATCTTTGCATCCTCGACGCCCACGAAAGGTTCATGTCACCTAGCGTCACCCACAATGAGCAACAGTGGAGCTCGGCCACCTCCCGTGGTCAGTCCCGTAAAGAAAAGCCGTAAAAGTCGCGTCGTGTTTGACTTTTCCACCGAAGAGATGGCCAAGTACTTTCACATGTCACAGCGCGAGGCTGCACAGAAGCTCGGGGTGGCGACAGTCACCATTAAGCGCAACTGTCGACGTCTTGGCATCGTCTGGCCGTACCGCCTTATGAAGTCGAAGAAAAATGCCATTAACTGGTCGACTATTTCACTCGAAGATGCACAGCGCATTCGTCAAGAACGTGCGCTTGAACGTGCCATAGCTGGCCGTTCACCTGCTAGTCATAAACGTAGTCAGTTACCGGAAATTCCCGTCAACACGGTCGCCGCTAAGATCACAAGTCACAGCCAAGCTGGTCTCACGGAGGCTGGTCGTGCGTTTGCTCGGCTACCTTTGGACTGCAGAGAAGAATAAATAGTCTATCACTTGCTCATATCAACGTCGTCCAGTGAACAACTTTCATGTTGTCTTTAAGTATTATAGATGTCCGTGTAATTTAAACATGGATTTACATGCACTCGCGTTAACGTCTTCTTGAACAGATTATGATTCTGGAACGGCGCTTTCCAACGATATAAAGTCTTTTTGTCATAAAGTTTCTTATTTAAATTGAGCAAAATTCACTCCCACCTAACTTTAACGCCAATATTGCCATTTGGAGGTAAAGATAAAAAATATTTTCTTGCTTCAAAATTGCCTTAATGTTTATAACGTGAAGTGGATGGCGCAATAAAGAGTGGCTCTGGCCATTGAAAAGCTCAGTAGATCACGCGGACTGGCACTTCCATGCAATACATAAGCTGAGGCGTTGATTTTCACCAGGATTGAGCTGAAGCGTCAGCTGACATGGATTTTTCCACCTAACGATATGCACCGTGTATGCTTATGCTTTTTTGCAACCCGCCAGGGTTAAAAATGTTTGGTAGGCTTTATTCGGGAGCTATAGACTCAGTCCTGATAGTCTCTATCTCGAAGAAGGAGGCACTTATCGTCTTTATAGACGAACAACGGCACGTTAATTAATGTTATGTGTACACCCGATCATAGACCGTTGAAATGGCAATAAATGCCATCTCAAACCTTCAGGGAGCACGGGTGGAAGGGGGCTCTCAGAGCCAGGTCCTATTAGACGGTTTGTCCCCATATAGCCTTCCAAAATTAACTAGAAGGCAGTAGGCCTTGGAGCAAGAAAGCAGTGTATCGACATCTGTAGATGCGTTACGTATTGGAAATACCGCCTTTTGCGGTTAAAGTGCCCTCTGAGCCTAGCGTGCCAAAGTTCGGAGAGCCAAACCTGTTTATTCAACCAGTCGGCAGATATGCCGCGGGAAAACAGCAGCATTTAGTACAGAAAACATATGTTCTATCGGGACTCAGGGAGAAATGGAAGGTCAAACGTTATCGGCCCGACGAGGTATGTGCTTCGTTGCGCAGTCGACCTCAGGGCGTCGGTCAATTACGTTTTAAATTGACCTCTATAAGCTATATGCTAAATGTGACCTTGTCATTCTTTGCATGAGAATTAAAAAGAGAATCACTGTACCTAGGGTCTCATTAAAGCTACTAGTAAAGTGCTTTGACTTTGTTAGAGTCGCGCGATGTTCGGTTTCGGATCTGAATGCGAGATATGATTTCTTTCCGAGTAGAGTGGGCACCACCCACTTTTCCTCGAGCAAAGCTTTGGTGAGTCTTCAACCCTCCTCCGCTTGTAAGAAATGCATCATTAAAGTGGGTACTGAGGGAGCTTTTGGCACTTTGGACATGAAAATGCTGAAAAGGAATTCTGATAGAAAGTGGCACATTAGTGACAAAGTGATGCTTGAAGGAGGCGGTATTCGCTGCAAGCCGATGGCGACACGACTGGTGCTACACCAAGACATGTACTGCTGCGCATGAAGAGTCGCATACGATACTGCTCGATGGGTATGGGAGGTAGCACTAAATACATTTTGTTAATGAAATAGCTGACTTAGCCAAGGCAAAGGATGAGGACCCGCTACTAGGCGTTTAAGGTATTAAGTGGTGACAGCATTCGCTGCATGGCATGATTGACATAGCTAGCTTTGATACAAGGCAGCATGGCTGATGCCCTATCACTACACGTGCAGGGGCTCATTATGCTCATTATATACATGTAGAAAAGAGCTCAGGTCCATGCCGTAAACGGCGTGCTTGGCTTAGGCTAAGGTATTATGGGTGGCACTCCCTCAGTGCACATGAAGTGGCACAAAATTCACTGAGCATCTCTAGCGTTAGCTGTAAACCATGAAATGTGTACTCAACTGCAGGTCAAGACATTAAGACATTAAACGTGAAGATACTCATATTTCGCTGGGTATGGCCTTTTTTAAGCGAAGGTCTCTCTTGTACAATGTATGCGTTGGTACTCCAGCACACAATTGTGTCGACACGAATTCGGCACGAAGATCTACGACGAAAAACAGTCTCATCGAAACAGACGAGCATGCCAAGGAGAAGACCGCAATTCATTGCGCTCATCAAGCAGTGCAAAGTGACTTGTCTTGGACATGAGTGACTAAAGAGCAGACATGTCGGTATATGACGATAAAGCTCTGCTTCATGGCCGTACAAAAAAAGATTTCGGAGCGGTCGAAGACAGGGTCGGCCTATAGCCTGATCAATCAATATATGGTCTGCTCAAGCTCCATGGTAAGCTTGAAGAAACTTGTAACACCGACAGTAGTGATATATTGAGATTGTACATCGTTGAATTAAGCATTTTTAGTAATTCTTGAAAAAGCGCAAAGCTATATAGATCGATCATCAAGGATCCATTGAACACGTCTTCCGCTTTGGTAAAGATCATCATGTTACGATCATGCGAGAGCTGTCTCCTGCATCACCATCTGATAGATGTGTGCGTCATAGAATTTCGAAACCAAGTGACGCCGTTGCCGCATTCTTTTGTTTAAAGCGCAAGGCGGGAATGATTTAACGGATATATCCCCGTTTATTGCGTTTATAATTGAATGTAGGGAAGCAACATGTTATTTGACCCATGCAAAAAGCCAAATGCGGACACAATCCGCCGAATCTAAAAAAATTGTGTAGAAAACAGCATGACATTTACAGCGGACTCGACTATCGACTTCTTGATGCAAAAGAGTAATTTACGCTCATTGCTTCATGCCATGGGCTCATGCAGTTCCCCAAAAGCTTTCAGTACGCCTGTAATGTTTGATTGTATATGTTTAGGCCCAGAGCGAAAGCAAATATGACATAGTTGTGTGGAGTGTATGGATTCCATCTTAACTTTCGTATTTACTTGCGATTGACGCGCGAATGCGTGCACACAAATACTTTTTACACTCACGCCGTTAGTCGCATCTTTGGTCTCGAACGATTCTTTTTTCAAGGGAACCAACGATGCGGCTAACGGATTTTGGGAAGCATGCCCTACTAAAAAACCCTACTTAATTTGAATTTATGGATCGGACGCTTTAAAATAGGTAGGAATTGAAATTTTGTGGACATCGATAAATTTTACATTTATCGTACACAAATTTGCTTCGGCGAGCTCGTGTTGTACGTAATCGTAAAATGCTCGATGCCGTTGTC
Source organism: Plasmopara muralis (assembly GCA_003676415.1). Taxonomy (NCBI): domain Eukaryota; phylum Oomycota; class Peronosporomycetes; order Peronosporales; family Peronosporaceae; genus Plasmopara; species Plasmopara muralis. The sequence goes on from RCHQ01000299.1 coordinate 32,134, forward strand.
GCTCTCGGCACCATAATGACAATTGCCTCGCCGACTTTGCTGCGAGACAACGGAAACATTTTCACTCAGCCTGCAAATTGTGGAAAAAGGTCGTGCATTTTAAAGCCATTATTGGTGTTTTAAGATTGTCCATTACAAAGCTGGCCAAAGGAGGGTCAAACAGGTGATATCAGATGTACCGGTATCTCTTGCAATGAGCACAAAGAAGCAATACAGCTCTAGACAAGTTAAACAAGTTACTTGGTCTTTATTCGATGTAAAGCTTATAGCAGGGCTTAATGGTTGATTTCAAATGACATGTAAGCTGTAAGTAGAAAATAATGCAAAAATTTCACCAGAATCTGATACAAAATGCTTAAAATATTTAGACATTCGGTAAACTACACTTTGCTGGGTAATCGGTTTGGTGTAGTCATTTGGTCTGACGTACAGTGTGAGTTCAGCACTCACTCGCAAAGATATTAAAAGAGATGGATGACGAGCTCGACGTCAAGCACTTTCAGTTAGAGAGGTGGGCAAGTGGCAAGGATACCGTTGCCGCCATGAAGTTAATTGCAGTTCGTAAGTCAACATGCGCCCGCGTCAGCACCCGTGGGGTCACATTCCGGCGTTTGAAGTGCGACAGTTTATAAATGGGGTGCCCGTGCTTTTAAATCTGTCACATTTTAGGAACGAAGGCTGAGCCGACTTCGAGCCAGTCTTGGACACATCATCTGCTTTTTTGCACTTTGTACGCCGCAATGTGCCTCTACGGAAGCTGATGCGGGCTCGTATATACTTACGAAATGCAATTAACTTGATGAAGGCGACGGCTTTCTTGCCGCTCGCCCACCTTTTTTTCTGCAAGTGCTTGACGTCGAACTCGTCATCAATCTCTTTCAATATCTTTGCAAGTGAGGGTTGGACTCACACTGTACGTCAGCCTCATGAGAAAAATTACCCAACAAAGTGTAGCTTTCCGAATGTCTAGTTATTCTGAGCATTTTGTATCACATTCTAATGAAACTATAAGATTGAGTGCGGTATTTCCTTTAAGTAAATGTGAGGTGGTAAACTTGTAAACCAGTTTTTCGTGTATTGTTTACTTAATATCTTTAATTCAATATTTCTCAAAACACGGACATACGTCCATACGTCCTACCCGAATACAATATGTTTGCGTACTGAGGGTCTTTAAAATGGATACAAACACTGCCTAAATTGCAAAATTAAGTTTAGTGCTTATTAGTTGTCAGAAATATTATCAAAACGTATTGGATGACTCATTGTTTAAATTGCTTTCTAATGCAGTCGAAGAGCTGGATTATTAAAAACGATATTTACAAGTTCCACATTTTTCCGTCTTAATTAGCGGCAACGCAGGGACTTTTTTCCTCTTTTCATCCGCGGTTAAAGTACGTCTCTTTGAGAGACCACCTTGCAATCATTTGAAATTCGCGGACCTTAGCTTAATTTTTCCCTGGTCAATCAGCAGCTAGCTCATTGAAGAAATCGATGTATATTTATGTTATTTCTGATTGGTAGTTGGCTTCTAAACTCAATGTCACCTCGCAGTATTTTTCGGTCCGAAGAATTTTATAGGAGAAACATTATTGTAAATGACAAAGGTTTGCTTCCAATGCGTCGCGCAAACGTCATTGATATCCAGCAAAGAGGCGCTGCCCACAAGGGACGCAATAGCAAATGTCTCTTCTAAATAGTATCTTAAAAAGAGCATAACCTTCTTTTTAATTTGGTGCTGAGCCTTCTCTGACCATATCGAAAACGGATATCTATCCGTTGAACGTTTCTTTATATATTTCTTGGAATTATGTTTAATAAAAAATTTCTAAAGCAGCCAATTTGATAACCATACACTACGTCACTCACTTAACGACATGAAGGTTGCACTAGAATGCGTTGTTGCATTCCAACGGCAAACGAGCAAAGGCGCGACCTGCCTCTGTTAGCTCGACTCTGCCGCCGCTGCTATGGCTAAGCATCGTCATGACCTTCGCAGCGGCTTCATCATCAGACACATCAGATAACCGTCTTCGACAATAACTCGATGGGGAGCGACCGGCTTTGGCACGTTCAAGCGCACGCTCTTGACGGATCCGCTGTGCGTCTTCACGTGAAATCGCCGACCAGTTCACCACGTGTTTCTTCGACTTCATCAGTCGATATGGCCAGACGATGCCAAGACGTCGGCAATTGCGCTTAATGGTCACCGTTGCAACTCCGAGCTGCTGTGCAGCCTCGCGCTGTGACATATGAAAGTACTTGGCCATCTCTTCGGTGGAAAAATCAAAGATGACGCGACTTTTTCGACCTCTTTTGATGCATGGACTGACGACAGGAGGAGAAGAGCTGCTGCCGTAGCTCACTGGCGACGCTACACTCGTATGCGTCATGTTTAATGCTGGTGTACAGTGCAGCGGATGCACGACGATAAAGGCGCTGGATGATGTAGCGCACATAGAAGACTGTCGGCAACTTGCAGTGGGGGGTACTCGATAAATTGGTGAATGATTTGTTCCGACCGCGCCGCAGTTTTGTCTCGATAAGGGTAGGCTAGTGTCCACTCGTCACTAATTCGAGAGTGCTGCTGACTTGAGCAGGAGTGGCGCCAATTGGCCATCAAACTCGTTGCTCTCGCCATCGCCTGTCTCTTTCCATGGCCACCTTAGTCTGCAGACGTGACGTAGTCGAGCCTATTCCAAGTTGTGGACGCTCTAACTGGCGACAAGTGAGCCTGCCACACCGTACTGGACCCGTTCGGTGCTGGAATAAGAAGAATAGAGACCTGAACCGTCGCACAATGGCTGCAATCACGGCGACGGGATTGGTCAATACAACAGAGCGGTACGAATCAAAATCATGACTCTTTTTAAAAAAGCAAGCAAAGGATGAACTCCCTCTTTCGATGCTCATTAAAAGGGCGATAAATTTTTGGCCCTAAATGTCGCGCTGCGGTAGAGAGCTCATGCCGAAAGGAAACATTTTGGTGTGTCGGGTCCTCAAAAAGACATGCGAGATGCTATGACTCAATCCAGAAACTATCTTACCTTCAAATCATTATTAGAAACTGCTTACTTTTTATGAAACGGTGGCAGTTACAAATGCTTAAAGCGCTCTTCGGTTGAAGGACCTATCTTGCTGAGCTGTTTGCTCGCTATATCAGATCAGGCTGGGCCAACACAGTCTCAAAGCTGAAGTGGTAAGATCTTGCGCGCAGCCTTGCATCAAGAACTTGAAAGCTCAGCTATCAAAGGTGGAGTGAAAGTAATTGAAGATGGTGCGACGTCTCTTTTGGCATATACATACGCAAGATGTTCTTTGCGACGCCTATTGAACGCAATTTTCTTCGAAAAAACTCGCGCATGTAGGAACGTCAGTACTGCATGATCGCATAAATTTGCGGAGACTGGCCTTTGGCCACCCCGCAAAGTTTGGAGTCGCTTCCCTCCTCACCTGATTTCAGTCATGTCGCGAGCACTGGAGCGTCGTCGGACAATGATTCGTTGACTTCGATGGCTAAACTATTGTAACCGCCAGAGATGGCCGAATCTTCCGTGCGCGGCTTCAGAAACATGGACCCTATAACCGCTCTGCTGTTTGCAATATAAAAAAGAAAAGACGATACTAAGAGGTGCCTCATCAAGAAATGCACTTGGGCGTCTTACTTTGCATTTCACACTCAATAAGACTCATTTTGCCCTTCAGGTTCGCAATACCCACGGACACTAACAGGTCAATTGGCAGAGCCTAGAATATCAGCTTCGACTGCTGTAGCGTTCTGTTCCTCAGCTGCTTTTAACACTGATACTCAAAAGATCTCTTGACAAAATATCCTTTTTAAAGAAAAAGTCCACGAATTGCCTGAGACGCTGCTGTAACGGGGCGAAAAATGAGCCAATTAGAGTCGAGAATTTTTAAATGCTTCTCTTACATTGAGCGCGATAAAACCTTGTACAGCGAGAATGTGCAGGAAGGTGTACCATTCTCTCGGTGGACAACCGCTTACAATATCCAGTCTGAAGTAGCTCCATGCGTGCAGAGATTACAGCTTCAAGACTGATTTATATAATGTCATACTATGTTTTTGGTCCAGCCTTTTAAACACCAAACTCAATTTTGCAAGGGTTATATCCATTTTGTTATCCATCGGAGTAACTCAGTATGCAAATACCAATAAGTTGACCGGAAGTCATCATTCTTTTGAGGCTCTTTTTGACGATAAGTCTCAAATAAACGAAACGACCCACTACATCTCCATCCCAAAATTCTTTTGTGCCTATGGGTGGGCGTGTGCCGCGGGTGTTGAGCCTGCCCGCTAGATATTCATTGACGTAAGGAAGGCTTCAGAAGAGCCCTACTTTGCACCTACTGCTCTCCCTCCATTGGTGGTCTGCAGACACCCCCCCATTTGGGCGACGAAAAAGACGAGGAGCGTCGCGGGCGCTTCGTCGAGCACTTGATGCTTGTTCGCAAAAGGAAGTGATAAATCACATTGCACAAATCATGCTGTTAAATTAACCTCATCGCTGGGGGGGGTACGTCTGGAAATTATTAGACTTGTCGTCAAACTCACTGGTCGTTCAAAAGGCTTCACCCAAAAAACAGATCAGTTTATGGCTCTCTGTCATCTAGTGGTATGGCATGGGAGTGGTTGGTGATGATGCACGGACCAAAAAGCATTTCGATGACGTTTAGCTGTCTGGTCACGAGGAGCCAAGACCCGTTCTAGAATGATCTTTATCACTAGTGTGGGCAATTAGGCGAAAGTTGCTGAAGCCAAACATGACAATTCTCGGCACAATCTTTTTGTAGGCCCAGTGGCTGCAAACACCACTTCATTCACTCACCATCGCACGTTACTGTCCAAGCTAACTTCTACTTTGTCTCGGGAGTAATACCCGGCCAATGCAGACAATGGTCTCGAACGTTTCACCCATCTGCTTGGCAAACCTCTAGAATTTTCCGGCATTCAATCTTCGCGTGAAATTCTCAATCGAAGCTTGCTTAAAGGGCTTCCTCGTTTCAGAGAAAGCACACGGCGGCAGTGTGCGTAATGGTACCAAATATCGCTTGTAGATTTCACTCGTCGTCGCGAGAAGCCAAAAGAGCAGGGTTCTGTTCAGGAAACTTCTGAGGTGCTTCCAGTATTTTTAAAAGCACTGTTCAAACAAGCAATACATTCTGGATTTTGGCGTATTTTTAATTGTAATAATTCAAAGCTGATTTCTATCGGACGACATCCTTTACATCGATGACCCATTGGTACAATTTGCTATTTAGTGGGTCATAGATTACACACCTTCGAGTAGAGCGAGGCACTGGAAACTTAATATTTTAACACATCACTCAAAAGACGGATTTTTACTTGCGATGCCCGTTGCTTTAAATGTCAAAGCACGACGACCATCTATTAGTCGTGCCAAAACCGGTGCAGCGAATGCTACGAGGGCCATGAATAATATAGCTGTGCCATTTTTCAAGAATCTCCTGGAACGGTTAGAGCGCCTCTGCTTCACTATGCACTTTTCATGGAGGAGCAACTGGCCGTGACAGTCAAGAGGTGCCATCTAAAGGCCGCTTCCGTCTCGGCCTTGCATCCCATTGATGCGAAGGATTAGCTCTTGCACGATAAAAGTAACGGGCTTCGTATTCCTCAGGCGATATACCCTGGCGGTCAAACTGCGGCTTCTTCGGTGCGATTCTGGGTCCATTAGGACCTTTAATAAAAAGCTAGACCCCTCTGAACAGAAAGCTCATGAACTATCAGATCGATCGCCGCGCGTATCGCCGCAAAATGCGTAAAAACGTCGCCACTATATCGGCAAAGTCGAGCGCAAAGACGAATGCCACATACGTTTTGGGACCCATAGTCCTGATGGTCTTTATTCATTTTGGCACGCATGTTGGCGCGTCTTTATTGTCAATGGTGTACGCAGGCCCGTTTCTCGCAGAACAGTGACCATCCAGATCGAGTGGCAATAACGCGCAGCTAATGTTAGCGTAAAAAAGGATGCAAATGAAGGTAACGACCTGGCAAAGCCACAACAGCTACCTGCTGAATTCTCATGTGGTGAAAACCATTCGAGGAATGGCTTTCTCAGTAGCACTCAGTTTCTTTTTATGTAAATTTTGCAAAGACCGCAAAATCAACGATGTACTTGTCCAAATAGCTGAATAGGCCAAACCACTTCAGCCGACTCTTTTTGAAATGTGAAGTTATTTTAGCTAAAACAACCTTCACATTTCTGTGATCCTCTCGGCATCTATGGCTGCTTGCAAAGCAGCCAACCTTTTAGTTTTGCGATACAATTGTCGGTCCAAGGCCAAAGTTTAGTGGTCCTCATGGCTCGCATTAGGTAACTTAACCAGCCAAACAGGTTTTGCTTTGAATAGCTATGGATGTAAATATCGTCAAAGAATGGCTGAACTAAAGCTTTGATCGTCAAACTAATTGTGTCAGCTTTACAAAACATGAACAAAAGCGCTGTTTGATTCGTTTTTGAGATCAATAACTCGGCTTAAACTGTGAAAAAAACGAGCTTCCCTACCATGCCCTTTCCCTATTTATAAAATTAATTCTTAATAAGCTTGCTTTGCTCTTGTGAAAGTCGCCATTGCCTGGTCATACAGTCCTTCGTGTCCGGTACAAGGCCAATCTCCTACCTCATCTCAGTTAGTTGGATGATGAATCAATGTAGATCGAAACTGAGCGTTTCTTTGATAGAAAATCGAATCTAACAGAACTCTGAGGTCCATCTCAGGCCAGGTCATATGCTGCGTGAAACACTTCAGATGCGTTTTATGCGCCTTAGATAGTACGAATGAGCTGCTAAAAGCAGCGTATCTTTCGGCGGGCTTAGAGTATGGTTAACGGTAAACATTTGTGCGAATTCCTTGTAAATATGCACAAATCAAAGGGGATATGGTCACTGTTTTTCCCCGAACAATCCATGATGTTTTTGGCTATGGAAGATCGGAGGCTAAACCCGCCTCTCACCCAGCTTGATATATTGCATGCAGCGACAATGGATGGTATTGATTGAATTGTTCTTCAAGAGAAGCAAAATTGTAGACAGTATCACCCCGTCGGAATGCTTTGGACAAATCTACAGGACACCGAGTAGTAGTATCCAAAGTCTTCTGACTCGTATTTAATCTTGATGGACTTTTGGCGTCTCGAAAAGCAACATCCGGTGATTAATGTGGTGAGCTGCCACGTGCTCCAGGTCTTTTTTAAAGAAGACCGACGAAGCAGACCTTCGTCCTGCTGAAAAGCCTTGCAAGGTCGCTGACAGCAGCTGCACCTTCTGAGTCAGAGACATGCTGGTCGCCACAACACGTGGGGAGCAATTCTGGGATGAACTGAGCTCTAATGATGGGTTTGTTATTGATAACAGGAAGGGCAGACTGCTACTTTATAAAAAAAACATCTCGAGACTCGGGTGATGCTGTCACATCGCTTAGCGAGAGAGACAAACAGTTTTTTTTAGGTCGACTGGCTAATAATGCAATTTTAGACGTTTCTGAAGCCTACACATACCTTGCTGTGAAATTTAGGCGTTCCATGACTAGAAAAACAGGAGTGCTAAGTTGGTTGGTGGAGAAAAATCAAAGGTGCCAGTCACTGCATTTGCTTTGATGAGTTATATTTTAACTTCCGTAGCTTCTTTCAAAGGAACATGGGCAAGTTTACATATAGGAGGTATCGACGATACTGACATTCCTTCGAAGGTGACGACATCATTAAATTGTTATTCTTCAGGTGAAAAAACCCGGCTCGTTATACTTTCTACAAAAGGCGCAAACAATAGCACTTTTTAAGGGAGTACCATAGCTCCATGGAGGGCCATCAGATATGGGTGGTATAGATGTGCAAGAAAAGAGCGAAAAAAGTAGGCTTTATCAAAAAAATAGGTGAAGTGAGCTTATTAAACTAGGCTTACAGTAGGCTCTACAACCAAAGCTACCATAGACTGTGCTACCTGAATTCGAGAGCATAAGCTTTGCTTAAAAATATCGCCGTGGTGCGTTTGGGCTGACTAGAAGCAGATAGGGCTGCAAATGTAAAGGCTCAGAGAAGTCAGAAAGCGCAATTTACGTCCGATATATGCTGCAAGAACTTTATTCCTCGCATAAACTTTGCAACAAGAAAAATGCTCAAAATGATATCAGGCGTGACTGGTTTACACAGCATCTTGCGCATAAAAGGCGTGCGGAAAGTTGTGCAAATTTCGGTGAGCGGTTGTCTACCATCTATGTCGTTAATCAAATTAAGATGTGCATCAGACAGAAGTCCAAAGACTGATTGTAATGACACTTTTAATGTGTGTTGGCCCCGCTTCCCTTTTTGTAAGTGACTATATCATTTTGCAATTTAGGCAGGCTTTTCCTCTCTTGGCAATTTTTTCAAACCTTACCTGCAAAACTGTTAAATATTGGTAATTTTTTGTCATGCATTAATAGTCTTCATAATGCTAGGCTCACTTCAAAGTGAAATTGACTTTCAAGCACATAAGCTCGGCATTATGTAACACCATCATGAGCGACGTTATGCTTTGACAGAAGTACTTGCTCGACGTAGAATATAGAAGTATTGAAACTGACTCTTTATAAAAGCTATAACTGGCAGTTTTGAGAAAGATTAACACTGAGAGATTAAAGAAGGGACGGGACTCTCGTTTATATTATTGTTATACATCAGCCACGAGAGTGAACAGCTAAATTACAATACCCAACCTTACCTTAAATTTAGACATGGTTGGCTGATTTCCCCACCGTTGTCTGTTGCGGAAAGACGCGATACTCGCAGAGAAATCTAAAATTATCGATTCAACGTCTTACGCCGTGTCCTGAGTCCAAGTCTAGCCGCGTTTAAAACACTTCTGGCCAAGAAAATTTGAACAGCACAGAGCTTTTAATTGCTTTAAATTGTCCAAGTCTTACCTGATACGGGTAAATCGTGGCTAGAGAGGGAAGAACCTGGGTTGATTGACGAGGTAATGAAAAGAACTCCAGCCATTCCATTCTGTCTTGCTCCTACCCGTGTTGTGCGTGAGACTTCCTTGAAAAAGCCTAGAATATTATGCGCTCAATTAGAAACAAAGAGAATTGCAGACACCAACGTCTTCCTGTATATAGACCTCACAGCGTCTTTGAACCTTTGCAAGTGGATTAAAGCATCCGCCAAAGATGCTAAAGATTACGAATTGAATGCCAGTTATATAGCTAAAGTAAAACAACTCCATCAAAACTTTGCAAGTAAGGAGTTAAGGTGGAATATGTGGTCGCTCAGACTCCACGAGGTTTGCAAAATTGATAATGGATGTCCTCTTATAATAGATACTTTTTAGATATAGGCACTATTAGAATATTAAACTTCTGGACCTCGAAAAATTTCAAGGATATCAATTTGGCTGAGCAAGGAGTTGACACATTTAAAGATGGCGTCTGCAAAGATTAGTTCCTCTTTTAAAAATATAAGCAAAATATTTAGTGTGGAGAAATTTTTGAATTGGCTTCGTTGACAAATCTAGGCTTCTAGGAAATTTCGAACAAAATTACTACCTGTTAAAAAAGTAGGGCGTGCGGTCGAGCCTAGTTCAGGTATACAATACTTTGCCACTAGGAAGCGGTCATTTTCTCGAAAGCAATGCATGTTGTTTGATTTCGTTCCGCCGAAAATCCAAAGGCTGACATGGTGAGAGAGTCAAAATTCGTGCACTCGTCACCAGCTTTCTGTATTTGGAATTCTAACCGAATTATGCCTTTAGCACATGGCTTGATTAGCTCAACAGTGCGATAGTACCTGCACATACAACTGTTCTAGAGAAGTTTGTGCTGTTCGACAGCATGCTCGACTACAGGTTAGAAAACTCACAAAATTAGTACTACTGTCGAATTCAATTGAGGAAGTCAGACATACCATACACGGTGTATACCTCGCTTGATGGTATGATTTAGGAGAGTTCATTTATACCACAAGCGCAATTTAACGCTTTGGCGACGTTAAACCAACCCGTTTATACAACTGTTTCGACTATAAGGGCCTTTTTGACCCACCTCGATGAAATGTATGTCCAAAGCCTTTTGAACGAGAACGATCGGACTCTGGGGTTCACTTAGGCTGAATAAGGCACGTGTTGAGTCAGGAATACTAATAAAACTTATGCCAGCTTTGACAATTGTTTCTTTGCGGCAAAAAAAGAAGGCTTTATGGGTGTCGCGCGTATTCTGGGGCAGAATATAGCAACCTGGCCTAGGCCACATTTCTATGTAATTTCATCAAAATTGGGCCAAGTTAGCGTTTCGCGCGCGTCCAGTGCTGGCATTGCTGATTTTTACAAAGCCTCTATCCGATAATTAAACAAACATACAGCGGAGCATGAGCCACAATGCATGTTACAGTATAAAGGAAAGCCGGTTACGGGACGACGGCGGCTATTGTCATTTATAAAGCTTATAAGGCCATCGGTTGCGCCTTGATGAGGGCAGTCATTTGCGAGTCAGTTCAGGCAGCATGCGGCTACCAAGTGAAGCTATGACACGAGATAAATACCATGATGTACGCATTTATTAGGTTCTGTGTGAATCTGCTACAGATACATTTTTTATGGCTGGATCATGCATTATTGCAGACGGCAATGAAAAATTCATACTTTTACCAACCAAAGACAACATGATTACATTCTTCGTAAAATAAAGTTTTCATGCTGAAAGCAAGGCTGGCAGTCTCAATGAACTTGCCAGTTTGCTTTTGCAGAGTCAGAATTTGTGCTGTACTACATCGACGGGCAAAGGTTTTTATCGAAGAACAAAGTCTACAGGCGTACAAAATGGATGCTAACTATGGTTCTTTCGTGCAATCACTCATCGAAGGCGAAGATGTCAATATTGAGTGTAAATTTCCAAGCGAATCGCAGTGACATCGCACTACGATCTACTTAACTTTTGGCTCCACCCGGAAGATCTAGCCCAAGCCGCTGTAGTTTAATATAATTTTAAACCACATGCTGCTCCAATCAATGCCCATTGTGGCTGATCTAATACATTTTTTCGGCTTACACAACGTAGTAGTGGCCTTGCATTTAAAAAGGGGTGGCTCAGCATGTTAAGTCGTGTGTGACCTGCCAATGGGTCATATTCGCGACTAACCCTTACAGCCCTTGTCAAGACCGGCAGATTGTTGGGAGTCCATAAGTCTCTGCTTTGTATTCAGTTCGCTGAAAATTTACATTGCGTTCATGAGTCGCTCGATCATGTGGTCCATATTTTGGCAAGTGAAATTGGGGTTCGAACAGCAAGGCTGTTCATCGATAGGATATCAAAGCCCATGGCCTTCCGGAAACCCATTGCGTCGGATAAGGGCCCACGGAAATCGCTGCATGCTGACTATTTTGACTATCAGAAACTCACCCGAAAAAGTCAGAAATAATTTAGATCGACAAAGTACCGGATGTAAAGTGTCAGCTGTGTCTTTGAAGTCTCTGCGCACTATGTGCGCTGAGGTGCCACAATCTTGAGCCGACAATTTGTCAATGGTTGAGATTGTACTAAACAATGCGTTGAAGCCTTCTTTGAAGCTTCGCTTAGTCTTCAAGGAGCAAACTTAAATTAGGGAGACACTCAGAAGAATGGTTCTCCAGGTCTCTTTGGAGACCTGTATCGAGGAAGTACTTGTCTGACTTTGCAAAGAGTGTATGGAATACAATAGGGCGAAGGATGCAATTGCATCGGCATATTTTTTTTAATAGATAATAAAGAGTTCTTTTCAAACTATTCCAAGATAAGTGATTACTGTTTAATGCTAGCAACCCGGCTTTTAAAATTACAAGCTCGGTATCCACGAAAAAATCAATTATTGTTTCATCGGACCTAGTACAGTCTTGAAAGGACATAAGCCGGCGCATACCCGCAGCGTTTCAAACGATAATGACACACCCACATTCTATGTGGTGCATCTTCAAAAAGTCTGTAAACAATAGAATATCGGCGTCTTGAGATGTTCCTATTATCACTTCGATATTTTTTATTGCTTTCAACTTTGCTGACAAGATGGCCGAACGGTGCTTGATGATGCCCGTGGCCACCATCGCATTAAACAGCAGCCAATGACCCATAAATATGTTTAAGTGGTCGTCCAAGTCTGTTTAGCGTCGTACTTAAAAAGCAGCGGTCTGGTCGCCACAAGAGCAAAGTCAAGAGTGTACACTCCGTCGTGCAGGTACTTCTACTCTGCATGAAGATAGGTCAAGAACAGCCCCTTTCCGCACTTCTTGTTTAACAGGGCTAGTAGCCATGTGCATCGTGTAGCAGATGCACTGTCAGAGGGCAAGTGATTTGTGTAGAGCGGTATAGCTAATCCGCTTTACACAGCATAAGACCAGTAATTGCCTTCGACAAGACTGTTGCTAGCAAAATCAACTGGTGCTTTATACATAGCTCTCGATTTCTGGCCACACGCTGGATTAAAGTGAAAGTCATCAAATACTTGCACATGCAGCCTTTTTAGGGCCTTTCTTAGCATTATGCGGAAGCTAAAGCATTTCAACGCTGAGTTATTTAGGCAAGAAGAATTTTTCTTAGCTCACAGATGTGAAGTGCTCCGTCTAGTATGGTAAATCTTCAAGTTGTTACACTATAAAGGATCACCCTATCCCAGAACAGTTAAAGCTATAGTAATATCGTTTTTCGGGGATTTCAAAAGTATTACCATACCACCACCATTCACTGACTTTTATAGAAGCATAAAAGTGACCTTATGTCAAAAATTTAACTTACTGATCATAGTGTAATTTATAATGCAAAAAATCACACAGCCGCAATAATGTCGCGCTGTGATCATGACATCTTTCAAGCAAAATTTTCCAACTTAATGTACGCGAAGAGTAATTTTTGGAGAGTCTTCGCGGTCCGCAAAGCAGATCAGCGCGTTGCTCGACGCCAGAACCTGCATTGACTACTAAATAACCGGGTTCAAACTTTTTGTTGTTGGACTCGCTGTTAAAAAGCTACTGGACTTTTCACAAGACCGTAAATTGGGTTGATACCTTACGTTTGACTAGTCGCAAAGCCGAACACCTACTATATTAGTGGTTTTGGTCATCGAACCAACCCGCGAATTGTACCACAGGTTGTCGTAATTAACAGTTTCATAGCTTCCGGCGCTCATCACCGGTATCATTATCAACGAGAGCATCCCAAATGAGGTTTCCAACTCCAAAGCCGGCCATGTTTTGCCTGTCCCTACGAATGAAGCCTTCTGCATGACCGGTTCAATGACTACTCTTACGCCCTGTGGCCCTTATTTGAGGACAGAAAAACCGTTTTGACAGCATTGTTGCTTGCTTAAGATCTCTCGACAGAATTAGCAGACGCCATGCAAGTGTTTGCCAACGCGCCTGCGATACTCCCGATTGTCTAGCCTGAGACGAGCAGCACACACGGGCTTCCTGCCGTAGTGAAGTTGGAGGTTTTTCAGAGCACTCTTTGCCCGAGTTTATTTAGCGGGCTAGCGACTTTTCCTTTACCACCCAAGGCGCTTTCACGGCCTTTGATGTAGGCGTAGCTGCTGTCGTAGGCTCAGCCTTTGGCATAGAGATTGCTTTTGGTTAGAAAGCTTTTTTAATTGCCGAAGCAACGTTCCTGGAGATTGGTACGATTATCTTCTAACGATTCGGCCAGATGGCAGCTCTTTTTTGTGTCTGTTTGACCAGCGCTGTCACTAATCTAATATATATATGTATAGTCGTTGACTAATGAATACAATTTTTTCTTATACGCAAACTAAGTCTTATACGGGAAGAGTGTAATGAGCAGTCGAGCACTTGTTACTAAAGCTATCTTTTTGTTTAGAGAAGCCTTTAGCAAGGGTGGTTTCTGGTCGCCGAATCATTTTGGCCGGCTTGCATAGTGGGCGTCTCGAAGGATACCAGAACGAAAATAGTCCCTGCCTAAATCGCAGAGTTGAAAAATAGTGCATATAAAGATTAATAGATAGGACCGGAATACATCAGGTTTGTATCAAATGATTAGCAATGTATTCCTGGATTTTTTTATAAAAAGGGCTGTGATATCTAATAGTAAAATACTACGCATACGTTTTTTGCTTAACGAATTGCACTCTCTTGAATGTTCTGAAATTGATTGTTGGACCGCTCCCAATCCGTCAAATGCGCAGTTTACACTGCTCCAAAGACTTGTTGTTGTTTTTTGCCTGAATAGGAGGCTGTAATTGTGGCTCTCCCAGCTGTTGTGGCGAGTATCTCGGACCTTACACATAGGTAGTGTGCACGAAGATCAGTTAAGCGACTGTTTATTTTTTAACGGACAGATTGTACAGTCATTGGTCTTAACAATCGAAGCGTGTTATTTTTCATTCTTCATACAAGACCAAATTCGATATTGCACTTTTGGCATTAGCTTTACTTTCTTCGATAATCTACCAAAAATTTCATTACGCATATTCGGTGAAGCACCGGAGATAAAAGCTCGGCTTTGTGTAACGGCCGGAAGAATATGATTCATGCGAGGCGCTTAGAGAGGACCTTGCTTGTCACATTTCACAACAAACAACCACGTTCCAATCAGGCGAATGTCATAATTTGCAACAGTTTTTGCGTATGTAATTTATGGGTATCATTTGAAAACAAGATATTTAGATGCAGCCGGATCGTTCTTACTTAAAGACATTTTGCATTTTTATAAACGTCGGCCTACTACAACTCCAGATACTACCCTGCATAGAATTGAAGCATTCCGGCTTTGCCAAATAGAAAAACTAGTAAGTATTTGGCATGTAAGAATCGCGTACAAAGCTCATGACGCGGAGGTGAACAAAACAAATCTTTTGAATCACTAGATTGCGTTTTTCGAAGGATTGTCAATTGAATTTAGTGTAAATCCTTGGATAAGGATTAATGAGCCTCTAGAGCCAAAATCAGGATTGCTGAAATAATTTTCGTCATGCCATTTGCTCATCCGACATGCAGCAGTCTGGTGCTATTGCAATTTCACCATGAACCATATTCTCAGGTGTAAAGTAATTTTACCAGTTGAATGCAGCGATGTGAGTTTGGTGTAGCAGCCATACGGAGCGTCCGAGCTATATTTATCGTTACAGCTTTAAAAGGGGTCAAGTCTTGCAAGCTCACTTCTGACCAGTCGTCTACCGTAATCAAACGCCACCGCCCACACATTATTGCTAGGTTCGAATACGACTCGTCTTTGATCTAAGAATGCCCCCCCCCGAAAGAGACAGGCGATGGCGCACGTGCCGTTTACAAGTGTCAAATCAAAGGCCGTCCGGAGCGAGTAGATCAGAGCAAGCCTACTTGTCTACCTGCTGAAAGCCCGTTTCCGAGACAGAACTAAGCTGCGAACGATACAAGTCATTCCCAAATTCATCTAGTAACCCCCACCGCAATAACATTGGAATACCCACCACGGATGAGCATGCTCTCTTTTTCAATATGCGTCTCACCATCCAGCACCTTTAACGTCGCGCATCCGCTGCACCACAAAGTTTCAGGCTTTTGCCAGCATCAGTCAACCCCTGACAAGGGATTTGTGGCCAAGACACCCACGAAAGCTCCGCATCGCTTAGCGTCGCCCACCATGGTTCATACTGGAACTTGCACTCCTCCCGTGGTCAGCCCTTTGAAGAGAGCACGTAAAAGCCGCGTCGTGTTTGACTTCTCCACCAAGGAAATGGCGAAATACTTTCATATGTCACAGCGAGAGGCTGCCCAGCAACTTGGGGTTGCTACAGTTACTATCAAGCGTAATTGTCGACGTCTCGGTATCGTCTGGCCTTACCGCCTCATGAAATCCAAAAAACACGCCATCAATTGTTCAATTATTTCCCGCAAGGACGCACTACGCATCCGTCAGATGCGGGGCCTTGAGCATGCCAAAGAAGGTTATACGCCTTCAATGCATAGCCGTAGCCTTGAGCTCACTGAAGCTGGTCGCGCCTTTGCGCGGCTGCCATTGGACTGTAGAGACGATTGAAGTTGCTGCATCCTTTCAAGTGTTGTGGAGTAAAAACTCATGATCGTATCACCATATAGATAAAGTGCATGGGTGACAATAATTATTGTAGTAATGAATAAGTAATTGAGCTGTTTGAACGAAGTGGAGAGCAGGCTTACAGAATGTTGAGGCTCTTGTTTAAAGGTCAAAGAGAATAATTTTTAATATTTTTTCCTTCGTGGAAATGATTCATACAGTCGAGCACCTCACATGTCACTACGATAAATTGGATTGGTGAGAGGCAAACGAGGTTCTGTTTGAAAGCACAGGGCAACACAAAGTGACGCAATAAATCATACCAAAAAACGAAGAAAATGTAAGGGCAGGCGAAATTTTGGGTAATTTGTAAAATACATACCACTGCAATGTGCTACTCTTTCGCATTTCTCAAATCATTTACTATAATTTTCTGTCTTTTTTTTTCTCCTTCTTTATGAATTTACTGAAAATTAGAAGTAGAATAAGCAAGAAATGGCAAAGTCGACAAACTCCGAATGCGTCTACGAAGATTCAAGTGACCTGAGTTACCAGCACGGTGAGCCAAGGCCTGACGCAAATCACCGATCCATGAAAGCTCTCCTAACTTCACGGGAAGCAAATCCGTCGTAAAGACTTCCAGTCGGGCACTACTCACACGATGCAGGTCACGGTACTGATCTTATAGAATATCTACTACACGTTCGGCAAAACTAGACATCTATAAAATGGCGCTTTAAAAAAAAACATTTTTTGTGCGATCTCACGGTGGTAATTTGCGTAAATTTATATTGGATAAACTGTCTATGCAGAATTTTGCGCCGATTCGTAAGACAACTGTGGCCTGTACCAGGTTGCGATACTCCT